>JANHFL010003325.1:559335-570455 GCA_032468155.1 Oxyrhabdium leporinum
TGAGATGAAGAATGATTGGGCGGGCAGGGACGAGTGGCAAGTGGGTGGGTGGGGTGGGGTGAGCAAGGGGCGGGCCAGCCAGAGGTGATATTTGCCGGTTCTCCGAACAAATCAAAATTTTCCCTACCGGTGCTTGAACTGGTGCGAACTGGCTAGATTTCACCTCTGATTACTTACAGTCATAAATCAAGGACTACCTATAGCCAAATAGAGAATCCATCTCTGTCTCTCTGTTTGTCTGCCCTCCCTTGTCTTTTTGTCTATCTGCTTTTCTGTCTGTATCACACACATGCAAAAACACACACAGCTCACACTAACACATAAAGAGTTGACCAATGAATCTTTTGAACAAATGCACATTTAGGAATCACTGTATTAATTTAAACAGAAATATAATGCATCTTATCATAGTGAGGTAGACTGTGACTCGGTGATATGCAGCTATTGTCCAGCTTCAAAGTTATTTTCTCCTTTCTGCCTACCCAAACCAATACTTCCAAACATGGTGAATAATAGCACCCACCATCCTTAATCAGCATGATGGAAGTTGTATATCAACATATCTGAAGGGTAATATGATGGGAAAGACTATACTTTATTTGAACTAGGATTTATTGGTTGACATCCAAACTGAAGACAGTCCTCTGTGGAGGAGAAGCTGTGGCCATCCTATTGTTGATATGCCTCTCTGCCCAATAGGTACATTGAATACATCTTTGGTGCTGAGATAAGTTCTATAGCTTTACCATCCCTTTGGGTCCCTGTGGCAGCTAGTAAACTGGAACCCCAAACAATTCCAGGCTTCAGCAGGTGAACTTCAGTACTATGAAGGAGACTTACTCCATCTCATCTTTAGGAGAAACTGTGGAGTCATCCTGCTGGAGTCTCCCTCTTCTCTTATTATGATAAGAAGAAAAAACATGATCATCTTTCTTCCCATTTATCAATTATTTTTCTGGTACTCACCATTTTGATCCCGTTGCTGCATATGTGAGGCCTTCAAGCTTTGTTTCTCCTGATCTTCTCTTGGGATTAATAAACAAAAATAGAAAGGGCCATAACCATAGGGCATGAGACTACCTCTTTAATTAAATAGCTCAGCAATAAATCAAATCTGTTATAATTTCTATTCTGTTACACTTAAGGACTCTTAAAAAAACCTTTCCTAACAGCTGAATCATTGCCTTTCATTAAGCTGTCCTAGAATTGCACCCATATC
This sequence comes from Oxyrhabdium leporinum, assembly GCA_032468155.1. Lineage (NCBI taxonomy): Eukaryota > Metazoa > Chordata > Lepidosauria > Squamata > Cyclocoridae > Oxyrhabdium > Oxyrhabdium leporinum. Next base: position 560,555 of record JANHFL010003325.1, read on the forward strand.
TTATGTTTCTGCTCTGAAACTTACTTGTGTTTCTCCTTCATGCTTTCAGGGATCAGTTCCTCAGGAGTCCATAAATCCTAAAGAAACACATCCAGGACTTAGCACTGCAAAATTAAGTTTATTGGCCCATTTTCTTTTTTCACAGGACTGCATTAGAGCAGACATTCCCTCACCACAGCAGGCACATGTGTCCTACTTTCTGGCTATTCCACACGGCAGAAATATTTGTGAAACTTCAGCAGACTGAAAAAAAAAATCATCTGTCCCATTTCCTGTAGTTCTACAAGCAGTGTGCACCTTCCCACACAATCAGTAACAGCTTTTTAGAAACACTTCCATCTATAATTAGCACATTTACTGTGGTAGCACACCACCTTTGAAACAATTTTTCCATAGATACTTGACCGGCATTAAAATGCTATCATTTTAAAGACCTCTGTTTGACATATATTTTAAAATTCTATGCTGCTTTATGTTTACTTTGGTATATGATTACATTCTTTGGATTTATTTTAGTTTGGTATTGTTTTAGAATTTTATTGTGTTGTGCTTCTTCCATATTGTCCTAATAGTCTTAGATGACATTGGCTGCAAAAGGCTTATAATAAATGAACATATGTCCTTAAAGCATAACTTTGTTCAGTTCATTCCAGGCAGCAGAAAAGGCGGACAGAAAAGGGATCCTACGTGCTATTTCATCAAGCAGTATTTGATAGATGAGATCAATAAATAGCTTTGTTGCAAGGAGGCCATGAAGAATCTACCTTCAAAGAAAGACAACCACTTACTGGATCCTTAAAAGTTTCATCAAGGTGCTGTACTGCATAATAGATCAGTTTCTTTTCCATACAGGATCTTTGCACATAACGGCGGATATTCTGTGGATTGAAAGCAGATGTTACAACATGGTAATATAAAATAATGTACAAAAATCATAAATGATTTGAGTGTTTCTTGTTCAAGAAAACAAGACACAAAATACACACAACCATCTCTGCTGCAGGCAATCAATCCTGCCTTCAGGTCAAACTAGGTATTATATTCAACATGAGCTTCACATTTTGGTCTTGTGGTCCCAGTCATGGCAGAGGCAGGGATTAATGCCACCCCATGCTGCAACCATCCTTGCAGTTGTTACTTGCCCCTGAAGGTAAGCTGCTAGTCAACAACAACGTGGGGCAAACAGCAGTGATATAACTTCTGGAGGACAAGAGAGAAAAATTATCCATGACTTTCATCCTAGACTTCTGAAAATTCAGTTCCCTAAACTAACACTAGGTTTTGCACCTCGGGGAATCAAAGAGGTGGGCTGCAATTGATTGAAACAAGTAAGAGATCACTTTCCTCCCAAGCAAAAGCAGCTGCTTGCCAGCTAAACAAACCTTAGTTGATTCATGGTCAACAAATTGTGTGAGCATCAGAAAAAGAAGAAAGAGACAGTAAGGGCACACAGATTCCTTGCCAGAGGGATTATGGGTGATGGGCTAAGAATGAGCTGGAAACACTTTAATCTGGTGCCTATCCTTCTCTTTGCTTTACCAATTCATTCTCTGGGGACTATCTTAATTTCTTGCCATTCACTCTGAGGAACTTATTGCAGTCCGAGACCAATATTTAAGAGAAGACAATATTTTAACACATTAAATATTATATATTCTGTATAACAGGACTTATACAGAAAGTAATAGTGTAAAGGATGATCTTTGCAAACTATGACTTGTTAAAAATTTAGCAACCTTATTGGAAGTAACTAAATGTTGTTTAGTTAACATTTGGGGTAGAAAGATCAGCTCCTGCTCAGAGGAGCAATTAAGATCTCTAATGATTGGTGTCATGTGTTCCATTGTTCATGTATTTCAAAGTGTAGCAGGGCATATGGAACAGATTCAACTTCTATATCTACCGATCAACATATACTAGTGTGATTTTCATAGAGGATATTGATCTATCTACCCGTTTTTGCTCTTATAGGCAATTTGTCAATTTGTAAGCTAATGCTGGAAACAAAACAAAATAAAAGAAAGGATCCTGGGGTATAGCTTTCAAAATTTGTATTGGATAGCTTCCAACCAAGAAGCATCATTATAAATATATAACTAAATGCCATATACTGAGCCCAGTACTTTCGTCGTGAATGTAGTTTTTACTATGCTGACATGCATATTTAATAATTGCAAAGGATGCTTTGGGGGCTCATATGAAAAGGTCCTTTGCTTGATTGATCCAGCAAGTAGATGATTGAAAGTGGACGACTAGGTATTTAAAAGTCATGATTTGTTCAATACTGTAGGTCTATCATTAATCACCCACTTAATTAAGTGCTTGAAACACTGGAGAATATTAAAACCTTTGCTTTAGAGTAATTGATCTCAAGGTATTACCTATGGCAATAGAAATATAATGCTTTAAGGCATCTACATAAACCCACTTGGATTATGAAAGAATAGCTCTATTATTGACACAGAGAGGAATGGGTACAGAGCAACATGTAAGAGTTGGTGGATAAAATTCTAACCATATTATTGTTTAATTTATATATTAATACACGGTTATAGCAAAGACTACTTCTATTACTACTGCTAGATGGATTCATAGTTGAATGACTGCATCCAGTGAGAACTTATTAGTGGCTTGCTTCAATTTATAGAAGGAAATATGTAGAGGAGTGCCACAGGGTCCAATCCTGTAGTGTTCAATATTTTTTATTAAAGACTTGGATGAGTAACTGATGGGACACTTACAAAGTGTGCAGATGGGAAAGATGATTAATATTTTAGATGAAAGAATGAAGATGTTAATAGATCTAGACGGGCTTAAAGAGTGGGTTGAAATGAATAGAATTGAACTTAGTAGGGAGACTTATCAGGTTCTGTATCTTGGTAAAAAAAATGCAAAGCACTATAGAGTGGAAGAAAATTTGATTGGCAGTAGTACATGTGGAAGTGACCTGTTGAACACATATTAAACATGGTGCAGCTGCTAAAAGGCAAATGCTACTTTGGGGTGTATTAACAGTAGCACAGAGTCCAGATGATGGAAAGTAATTGATTCACGCTAAGGGGCCTTGGTAAGTCTCCACTCGGAAAGCTCTATCCAGTTCTGGGCCCCACAATTCAAAAAGGATAGTGACAAATCAAAGTAAGTTTGGAGTATGACTATCAAGATGGTGAATAGTCTGGAAACCAAACTCTATGAGGAACGTTTAAAGGATTGGAGGACATTTCATCTATAGAAAAATATTTAAGGGAAGATACAGCAACAGTTTTTAAAACATCTGAAGGGTTATCACACGGATGAGGGCATGGTGGAATTCTCTATGGCCCAGAGGGCTGGACCAGAACCAGTGAATGAAAATTATAAGGTGCCAACTAGGCATCAGGAAGAACTCATGAGTGCATGGACTGTCAGCAGTGGAACAGGTTACCACGTGAAGTGGAGAGTTCTCCTTTGTAAAAAAAAATCTTCAAACAAAGGCTAGATAGTCATCTGTCAGTGAACTTCTATGGGAACCTCCAAGGCCCCTTTCAACTGTATGATGCAATCACTGAAACCTTATTAATTTGTCAAAAGAGAACTGAGAAAGATTTCAGATAAGAGAAATGCTGCTGGCTACCTCTCTGGCTGGAATAGCTATTTCTTTTCCCAGATCTGCTTGGTACTCTTTCAACCTCTCCAGAATTTTTTCATCTGATGGATAGAACAGCAGGAAGGTAGCTGCACATTCAGCAGCAACAGTCCGATTTCCAACTAAAAGAAAGAAAATGATCTTCATCATAATGTTTCTTCTGTCTGCCATTCTGGCAAAGCTCGACCCCAGAGTCTTACATGAACTTCTCAGCTGTTCAGTTCCTGCTTACCTCTGTCATAGGCAAATTGCAATAAATCAAAATGAGATGGGATGAAATCTTCTGTGGAAGATACCCTGCCTGGCTTGGTGGCAATATCAAGGACACAGTGTTGTCTGCATTTCAAGACCTGGACATAATGAGCTGGAAAGCAGAGAGAAACACAAGGGCCTTTGGCATCACAACGACAGAAACAAGTATTGCTAAGATTCCTACATTTTCTGTGTTTCTTATTTCACCATTCAAGTAATGCATGTTATATTTAAAATACGTAGTTTGAATGTGACATTTTATTTCAAATCTAATTCTTGTTGGCCTATCTACATTGTTTTGGCTTGTGTCAGTATGACAACTTGTGCAGTGCTGATTGCCTACACAAGTTAAGTGCAGAATGCTATGTTGTTTATTATTATTTTTTTAAAAAAGACTTAGGCGAGCAAAGACTGGAGAAAAATGGTCTTAATTTTAGTGGGCCAAGGGAGGCGTTGAGACTTCCATGTCATGCAAAATAGAAAAAAATAAGAGAGTGAGGATCAGAGATTGGAGACTGAGAAGATCCCCAAGGAAACATATGCAGTGCCTGAATTAGTTAGCAGTTAACTGGATATCACTTTTCAGTGGTAGCATTTACAACCATGTTTTCCATTCAGTCAAACCAGAATTTTTGTATGAAAGGATTTTGTGCTGGGTTCTGATGTTCACTAATAACCCTCTCCTAATATTCCCTAGGAGAATGGAGACCTTTTTGATTATTGCTATTGGTGCAAAGCAGAAAATCTTCCAAATTTGCTGCATCTTATTCTGAGACCTATTATTTGATTTCCTCATCTCAAAATGCCTTTTAAAATCCTGATAGCCTGTAGCCATACATTCATTTGAGATGCCTCTCTTCTCATTGGCCCCTTTTAAAACTGAGAGAATTTCTAATTTGTAAGATTGGTCAGGGGTGCAACATTTGGAGGATGAAGGAGACTAGTAATGAGATGCTCTGGCAGGCTTATAAATCCAATAAAGCAATCAATCCTTCATGACATTTCCTGACTTTTTTGGGTGGGAGAGACTGGCGCATTGAATATTGAAAACATGGTTATAGACATCCCTGTAAATTTCAGCACAGACTCCCAATTTTTCAATGGTTTTTTTTTTTGAAAGTAGCCAATAATTTAATTTTCTCCCATATCTGATTCCAAATTTCAGTATTCTCCACCCCCCGCTTTTTTGCAAAAGCTATTATAGCTATTGTGAGAACATGAAAAAATGGCAGTTGTATGTCTTTACAGGGACACACTTAAGTCCACAACAAGATCCACTGCAATCTTACCCTGAGTATTTAATCATACCATTCAAACAATTTCTTCTAAAAAGTAACTGTACAATTTCACTGATTAAGAGCTATACCTCATCTAACTGCTCCTAATTTAAAAAAAAAAAAAACACCTTTTCCATTGATCTCCCATGTCATGCTCAAGTATGCTGTGCTATGCAGTAAATCATTTCCCTCACTGAGATAAACAAGCTTCAGGATTTCCTCAGTGAAGTATTTTGCATCACCTCGAAGCTTCGTACAGGAGTTCCAATACTCCGTTGCCTTTGGTTATTCCTGAAAAGGAAGCCTTGGAAGCAAAAGGCTGTGCTGCTTTGCAAAATAGCTTCAAAAGGATATTTTGCTCAATCTTTTGTCAAAGTGACATATTCCTTTGAAGATCTGCAAATCTCTTTTTTAAAAGGCTGTTTCTTTCAGCCAGTGCCTTATGGTTATCACGTACTTGCCAGCTCACACAATTCATCATACTTTACTAAACCTTTGATGATACCTGCAATGCTTTCATAGAGCCCTAGTTGCGTCTCGTCCTTGTTGGCCTCATCTTCTCGGGGCCCTTCACAAAGAGCTCTGCAATTCTCCAGTGCCAGCAGTCCCTCTCTGAGCGATTCTTCCAGTTTTGCTACTGCCTGCTGGTACTCATCCCTACCATAATGATGCATCCCAGCTTCATAAGCCACCTGCAGAGTCAGAGAGAACCAAGCCACCTTTGTTAAAGTCTAAGGATCGTGCAGGAGGTGCCTACTGAACACAAAGAATAGTACAATTATGTACTCAAGAGCACAAGTAGTCCTCAACTTACAACCAATCCTTTAGCGATCATTCAGAGTTACCACAGCATTGAAAAAACGACTTACAACTGATTCTTGCGCTTATGACCTTTGCAGCATCCCCACAACTAATGACCACGCTGCGATGTTTTGCCTACTGCTGTGATAGTTCAGCACAGCGTATTATGTCCGAAAATTTTCAGATCGTTTTCAAAAAATATTTTTGGATTTGCCTTATAAGCATTTGTGTAATTTAAATCCTGCTCTATGATTACAAGAATAGTTTAAAAACACATTTTAAAAGTTTTTTAAAAGAGAAAAATTGGATACAAATAAAAACATCACTTCTAGAGATCGATAACCATTCAAGCTAAAAAAGCAGTTTGTTTTTCTAAAAAAACAGTTGTAAGATTTCTGATAAATAATTGTCCCATTTGTGACAATTGCAGAAGTATAATAATAATAGTTTACAGAAGGTTAAGGCAAATTCAAAATTTTAAAAAAGGAGACCACAATGAAGCCAACTGGAAAGAAACAAGTAGTAACAATATAGCAGATTTAAACCTTGCTTCACACATCAGCAAGTTTTCCTAATTTTGCAGGCTGGTTTCTATTGTTTTGCTTGTTTAAATTTACAGAGGAAGTTTTATGCTGCAGTTCGTTCTGAGAAATTGCAGAGGAAATATGAGGAAAACACAAGTGGACAATGTTTTCTTACCCCTTAGAAAGCAAGAACCAGCACAATTATCTATGAGAGTCGACATATGTTTAGGCCTTTAGAATCATGACTTCCAATCTCTACACAGCAACCCTTCTGATCTGTTCTATAACATCCAGTTTTCCCAAAATATCTCACCCAATGTGGTTGAGCCTCCAGATCCCGAAAGCTTTCAGATTTTACTCCTGCCATGCGCCGGTATTTCTCCATATCCTCATGCATTTGTAAGTGCTGTGGATTGGCTACGAAGAATGTATGAGCTGAAGAGACAGCTTCATCCAGTTTTTTTAACTGTAGAAAATGGAAAATAAAATCCTTTTTGATTGAATGTGGAATACAAGGGAATCATCTCAATTTGGGAGCAGGGAGGTTAAAAAGGAATACAGTAATCCCTCTGGTTGGATCCATTTACTCCCAGATAGCACTACTGACTAAAGTATCTGTGAAATAATGTTTATTATATCATAATTTTATCATAATTTTATCATAATTCACATGCTAATTATAATTAGCAGACACATAGACATACAGGCACACACACACATATATGAAACTATAATATACTATCTCATTTGATTTTAAAAATCCTTATTCTGTGTAATCAAGCTGCAGGAAACCTCATCCCACGTGCATTGACAGCTATGTGGCATCTGGGTTGAATTCACATTAACACTGACAGGTAGTTTTCTGACAAGTACAGCAGGCAGTTTTATTTATTTTATTAGAATTATAACGCCTAATCATCATAGCCCCTCCCACCTAGGGTGAAAAAAATGCTCTTTTAAAAACTAGATGGAGAACTCTAAGGAAACAGGGGAATAAGGTGTCACCTCAAATTTGAGAAATGAAGAGGAGTCTTCTCAGCTACTGATTAAAAAAATAAACTAGCTACAAAAATCTCAACAACAATAACAATAACAACCACAAGCACAACCACAATCAAATAAACCAAGTTGAGGACTATTATTCTGGAAATCAGGTTATTTAAACAGAAACAGCTACAATCTAGGCAGCGTTACATTTAGAATCATGATTTTACATTCTATGTGTTTAAGTTATCTTTCTTCTTTTTTTCTTTCTTTTAATTTGTCAAGAAAAACAACACTGAAGCCCTCTCAATCTTAGATAGCGATGGATACCAAGTGATCCTTCCCAAACCCTGGAAGGAAGGAAGTGGTCTAACAAAGGCAAAAAAATGGAGTTATGAAGTGTAAACCCAAAGTGAAAAGAAGTTCAAGATCTCTAACCTTTCACTCTGTAGGATCAGCTTTGCTAACATGGTCCCCAACTAGAATGTCAACAGCAGATCAGCCGGGAGATATTTTACTGATTGAGGAATATAGTGTTTTCTCACAAATTAACATCATTACACCACCCAACTATTTTGTCATCACAAACAGACGAAACAGAAAAAGCAGTATAAATGTAGCATCAGTAGCAACAGCAATGCTAAACCAACATTTTATTGCTCATTCATTAGCTATCAAATTATTGTTCATTCCACATTGCGTATCTCACGAACTCTGAATTAGGATCCTGTGAGATTAGTTATTCTGTTTTGAAATGGCCCGCAACCAGTGCTTTTTAAAAGGTGGCCAAGCTCAACCTTTGAAATCAATAGCTAGATCAACATTTTATGCAAGACGGCAGTACAAAATAATTAAAATCTGATGTCAGGAATTTGCTCGAGTTTTATCAAAGGAACACAGTGATTACTGGTTTCAATGGGAAAAAGAAAAAAGAAACAAAAATACAGATGCAGTAAAAATAATGTTGGGTGGGAGGGCTGAGATTAATGTCCTGCCCCCTATCTCTCAAGAGTCTTCAACAGAGCTTGTACCCAACAGATGACTTCAGTAGTTTAGACCTGTCCTTCACAACGCATTTCTAAGAATGTATCAAAGAACAGAAATACAATGCTAATGCCAAGAATGTATTAAAAACTGGATGGATAAGAGACTAACTGAAATTCAAAGCCACGAGAGTCTCTGCAGGAAAATGTAAGCACTTCCTGGAGCTTAGGAAGGTATTCGATGTATGCTAATACTCTGGTGAGGGTTAGGCGGTCTGGGGGTAATTGTTGCGCTGCTCTTCTCGCGGGCGTGGAAGAGGGTGTCCGAGGACGGGCAGCCACATCAGCAGCTGCAGACACACAGAGGGTCCCACCCTCTCCGCCGCTCACCTTGAAGAAGGCAATTTGCAAGTAATTGTAGGGCTCCCTCTCTTCAAAGTCCTGTTGGATGACGCGGCTGGTTCGGTAGCGGGACGGCTGCCCGCCCAGCCTCCGTCCCAGACATTCCTCCAGGCATTCTGCTCGCTGCAGCACTCGGTCAAAGAAACTTGTCTCCCACGGCTGGAAAGGCGACTGGCTCCCAAAACAGGCTTCCCTCTGGCATCCGCCTCGGCACTCTCGGCGCGCCTCCTGCAGCTGCGAATAGCTGTGGAGAGAGCGCTGGAGCAGCTCGGAGGCCCGAGGCCAGTCCTGGGCGAAGTACGCCCGCACCCCGTCAGCGTAGAGCGAGTCGAAAGGGGCTACCTGGCTCGACCCTGAAGAGAAGCAGCCGCAGCTTCCAGCGAGGAGGAGGAAGAGGAGAGCGAAGGAGAGCATGGCCGAGGCGAAGAAGGGACGCCGGGAAGCGGGATTCGAGGGAATGAAAGCCCGAAGAAAAGCTGCAAACGTAGCTGGAAGGAAGGGGGTGGGCGGAGAGAGAAACTGAGAGATGCCTCGGCTGCTTTCCGCTCTTCTGCTTGGCTGGGATGGAAAGGGGGCCTGCTGGAAGGAAAGGAGGAGGCGGACCCAAAGAGGAAAGAAAGGTACGGTACTCCAGAGTCAGACTTTCCGTGGCTGGAAAGTCCTCCTGAAGCGGAGGGGTTGGCGAAGGGGCGAGAGCCCTGGCACTCTGGCTTCGAGTCATTGGGCGAGAGGGGAGACTCTCTCCGAAGGGAGGGAGGACTGGATGGACGCTTAAGCAGCCAGCTCCCAGCTCAGAACACAATCGAGGCTCCGGCCTTTGAAGTACTGCATATATCTATACCCTGTTTAAACGGAAGCTCGCCTTTGTTTGCAGATAAAACGTATGTGTGGTTTATTAGGGTACTTGTATTTTGATGCTTTGGCTGTGTGAGCTGAAAGGGCCTTTCATGAGCAGCCAGAGAGGTAAAAAAAAAGAGATTGTGCCTTGGGGGGGGGGGGGGGGGGGGGGGGGGGGGGGGGGGGGGGGGGGGGGGGGGGGGGGGGGGGGGGGGG
>JANHFL010003325.1:570555-587942 GCA_032468155.1 Oxyrhabdium leporinum
CAGGAAATTCCACTGCAGTACTGTGCATTTGACCTCTTTTCTTTTTTACCATTTGCACACTTCTTAAAAACTCAGTCCTGCTATGCCCAACTTGCTTTTACATTTCTCTTAACTCAACTCACTTCTAAACTATATAACAGAGCAGACCTATGCATGTTGCTCACTCCCTGCCCAGCCTAACCTCATCCTGCACTTCCTGAATTTTGCTCACTGATTCTTCTTGTACTCTTTCAAAGTCAGAAACCTGCCAAACACTATGCCAGGTATACGTAACAAATGGATGGATCCACCTGTAGTTTTTACACTCATCTGCTTTGTATAGAGGAACAACCTTGGTCTTCCTTCTGACATCATGCCACATTACCACAAGTTCAATCAAAGCTGAGTTTTACTTCATGCTGTTCAATGCAAGCTAAGATTTCTTATGCAGAAGTTATCTTACAAGCCAGTGTACTGTTGCCCTTATTCTGCCACCTAATATATACACACAGCTGTTGTCGGACACAGATACTACAGTCGAGAATAAGTGGCTACTGAATGAATATGGACTTAGCACAGGGATGAGTGACCTGTAGAAGAGAGGCTGGTTGACATGCATTAGTTGTGTGGAGAAAATGAAGGATTAAATGGCAAAATGAATGAATGAAGAATGAATGAAGAGTGCACAGATCAAGAAAAGGGGAATGACTAGAAAATCATGGTTGGACAGAGTTGATGATTGATCAATTGATCATGTGCCATAAAGTCACTGTCAATTCTTAGTGACTGTATAGATTTTGTCCATGTAGAGTTAATGACATCCTCAAAAGGAAGTGAGAAATTTAAAGAATCAACGATTATTAATGTGTGGACATCACAGAAGCAAGGATGGCTCGCGAACAGTTTGGTTTGAAGGAGGGCCTCTCTGAAAGAGATGGGCACTTTAGAAATATGTAACATAACTAAATACAAAAAGATGTAGCCATATTTCCTTTTCTGTGAACTGATGTCTTTAATTTCTTATTTCTTTCTGCATTTTGCATAATAATGTTTACTCTTAAAAAGAACCTTCTGGTGGATATCTCTGCATCTCTTTTTTCCATGAATGCCATTCTTTGAATATACACTTGTGAAGAAATGCTTCTTTTAATCCGTTCCGAATCATGCACCATTTAGCTTCAATGGATGAGCCCAAGACCTAGTATTTTGAAAGAGTAAGAAGTCTGCTACAACATACAATGTAAAGACTGTAATGGCCATTACGTAGGACAGAGAGGCTGAAAATTAGTAGAGCGTATCCATGAACACCAACTAGCAGTAACAGCATCACTTCTGTATATTCAATGCTGGGAAGACTGTGTGATATCTAAGTAAGTAGATGAATGTTTACTAAAGAACTGGCAATGGTGGCTAAATTAATGGCTCTTGTGAGAGGAAACTCACTGAAGAAATTCATCTGGAATTTGGAGGCCTTTTGTGGAGAAAATGTGGAAAATATCAAATTATTTTATTTATATAGTAAATGTACATTCCATCCATCTCACTATCCAAAGTGACATTGGGTGGCTATTATGATGTATGGATTTGATAATTTTTTATTTTTATTTATTTATTTTAAAAAATCCTTTTTGGGAGAAAGTGGACATTATATCAAAGTGTTAAACTAACAAATTTAAGTGTTTTTTTAATATCAAAAGTTGGAAATCAGCCTTTGTTTATATTTTTGTGTTATCTTTTTGCACCTCTGGGTCTATTTCTTTATATTTCTTTTTGATGGTTAGTTTTTATATGTACGTTACGTAGAAAAATTAATAAAAATATTAGTAAGAACACCAACTAGCAGACAGACTCATCCATGGTTTCAACTGGGAAACTGTGAGCATCCTAGAGCATCCTAGAGAGGACAACAAATCCAAAGGTGTTAGGGAATTCCTGGAAGCTTGGCATCAATAGACATTACATTAATACATTATTTAGAAAAACAGTAACAAAGACCAGAACACATATGCTCCAGCAACCAGATACCCCAAATAAGCGGGGATTAACACCAAACAACGCAGAACACAATTGCATAATCAAGGGCCTATCAAGGAGGGCAATTGAACTGTATATAAACAAGGAACGAACTCCACAATCATCTGCACTGATGATGTTACCTAGTCAGGTAATGAAACAACTGCAAGCTAACAGTCAAGCTTAGACAGACCAAGGACACCACAGTTCAGTCCTAAGTTACGTACTGGTACATTCTATTTTATATACTGCTCATGTGTCCTCTTTTATTCATAGGTTTTTCTCTGTCAAAAAGCATTAAATCTTTTTTGTAAGAAAGTTCTTTCAATTCTTTAATTATTTTGATTGCCCCTTTCTGCAGTTTTGTCCATTGTTAAAATATCCTTTTTGAGGAGATTGTCAGAAACCACCACCCCCCGCTTTAGTAGACATTACCGCCACTATTCAAAACAGCAAAATTTCTATTATGTTCACCATCTTCAGTATGCCTTCACTATAGGAATTTTCTGAAATGTATTTCCTTATCTGACCTTGTTTCTCCCTTTTCCTCGCTGTTGTGCACCTTCCATTTAATTTCCATTCTGAATAATGGATGAGGCTACTTTCATTTTAGAATGACAGAGAATGATGTCGAATGCCATATTGGCCAAAGTCCAAGAGATATCGGTCTCTCACCAAAAAGGCGACTCTTACTCTAGCTATGTATAGCAGGAGGTCAGTTGTCTCTGACAAATCCCTAGCTTTTGGCTTGTTTCAACCAAACCAGAGGTGCTCCCAGATAAGTTGAATCCAGCTAGGAGTTTAAATAGAGTAGGACTCAGCTACGGTATTATTTCCCAAAATATACCTCCAGTTTATTATTGTTTGATCTAATGCTTTAATCAGTGAAACTTAATCAACTGCTTTATCATTTATCTATAAGACAGTTGGGAAAGTGGGTTTAACTAATAGATATTTTTTTGTTTCACCAGCTGGAACACTGAAATTAGAATAACTTGACTGTACAAGACAGTAACTGATCTCTTCCTAAGAAGATGGTTTTACCACAAGACATGTGCTTTACAGCAGAGAACAATGTTAACAACTTGCCATCCAACAGGAAGCCCAGATGTAGCTCTCAATTCATCTTCTCTGTAATGCATTTTTAAATATATCCTGGAACCTGAATTATTCATGCAAGTCTAGCACACTTAAACTAACTTTATGAATTTTATTTGCTATTACATATGTGTACTTATTACATTCCAGTGTTCTTCCTCTTTTCCCCAAATACATTTCTTCTGTGTACTCCAAAATTCTCATTGAAATCTTCCTTGGGCAGCACGTTGTACAGTACCCCTAGAGCTTTTAGGGTGTGCATAAGGTTTTAACTTTGGCATTTCTGGGTTTGGGCAGGAAAATCTCATGCATTTTTTTTTCAAGTTTTGCCCTTTAGAGATGGAGGGCGGGAGAGGCTTCTAGCAGAAGGACTAAGGTCTTCCCTGAATATGTCAGAATATTCAGTTTGACTGGTGTTTATTAGCTGTCATTTTTTAAATGGGAATTTCTCATCAGTAGGCATGGTTGCCTCCCTTCCAATATATTTTTCTTACTACCCATAGTTATCTAGATTGCTAACATGGTAGATAAGGTTAAAAATACGAGTTAGTTCATTATCATGTGAAAAACAGGCACCTAGGTCAATGGATTTGAGTTTTTTACATGTTGTGGGTAGAGGAAAGCAGACAATTTGTTCCTGATCTACCAAGGAAAATACTAAGAATAGAAATGAACTAGGAGGTGTCTAAGTGACATGGTCAAAAAAAGTCAAGGTGGTGACTACAACAGTGTGGTTGAAGTTCTGTCTTTTTGTAATACATATCACACTGACTCCTAAGACCAGTTGCAGGTGTTTCAAATTAAATACTCTCCAGAACTATTAAGAATGTGGACAGAACTTTGATATCCCTGTACAATATTTAGCACATTCTGAGTGGCCATCAGTAAACTAAATCAGTGTCTCTTAGTTGGTGACATGTGAGTAATTGTAACAATTTGCTGACAGTAGTCTTTCGTTTAAAAATCCAAGGAATAGATTTTTGAAATAGTGTAAATTGCAGTAAAATTGGGCTTTGATTATACTAGTCTCATATTATCCTAAATGAGCCTAAACTGACTGGAACACATTATTTTATTGGTAACAAGCCATTATGAAAAAGCTTATGTGAAAGCCACAATAATAGTAGAAATCAGTAATTATGGGTTTATCTAGTGACAACTGTGGCATAGGGAAACATTGTGATTTTTAGTGTAAATGATACAGATCGTGCATTGTTGAATGAAATTGATAAAAGAAAAGTAGACACGCGATGTGCCTGTGAAACTAAGAGAAAGGGGAAGGATATAATAAATTTGAATGAAGATAGCTTGATCGTGTGGAATTAATTAAAACAATGACAAAATTCACTGTGAATTGCAAATAAAATGTATATTAGAAAAAAATGAGCCAGTATCATTTACTTTGTTGTCCATATGAGAATAAGAATTCATAGGTTGGTGATAGCATGTTCTAATGAATATTGGTAATGGTAGAATTGGGGGTTAGTTTAGGGAAAAACTTAGCAACTTTCTAAATAAATGCAGTCCTGAGGAAAAGGTATTAATGCTAGGTGATATGAATGGATGGCTGAGATGAAAGAATGTAGAAGTGATTAGGTCATTTGGAGTCATAAGAAAACATGAGAGTGGTGATTGGCTAGTATCTGTTCAGAAAAAGGCCTATTTATGACTTCTGAGGGGGAAATGGCAGTCTGAAGATGGCTCTGCAAAAAGTGGAGTCAACAACCACAGCAGAATGAAGAACTGGTGAGTACACTGGCTCTTTGATATTTCCTCTTCAGAGAGAGAACTTGAGATCATCCACAAGTGCTCCAGACATCTGCTCCCCTCAAGGAGACCAGGACAGTAGTGTCTGCTGGTTGAGAGCTCTGATAGTTGGCAGCTTTGCAAGGACACTAAGATTATATACTACCTTTCTAATCACTTTCAGAAATTGTTTAAGTGCTTTTCAGCTGTTAGGAACCTTTGGATTAAACAGATTTTACACATCAGATCAGTTTTCCTAAAATCCTTAGCAGAAGAAGTTTTAACTACAAGTTCAAGAATTATATAAAATGGGTACGGGGAATAACCAGCAAAAGGTGAATAAAATTTTAATTTTAGAAAGTTACAAATAAACTAAGTGGACTAAGCACAAATGAAACACGATTTTGGAATTAATTATAAAGAATCCTTCCCATAGGAAAATGGGGTGGGTTTTTTGTTTTTTTTTAAACTGAATTTTCAAGATAAGACTGGAAAAACTGGATACTAGAGGGAACTAACAGTTACAATTAAAGGAGAAATCTCAAATTCAACTTACAATTACAGAATGAAGCAAAATTAACATTGGACACACTGACATATTTTTGAACCATGGACGCAAAAGTTAATTTTAAGAATGTCTGTAGACAAACTGTGTTTAATCAGATGTTATGGAAGGTTTTACTTGACAAGATTGAGATTGACTTGAAAGTGGATTTAAAAATGACAGGCCGCAAGAATGATATGGAAAAAGATCTTACACTGGACATACAAAAGAACAACTGATTGCCTTAATTTGTTATTTGTATATCCATTTTAATTATGAGGAGCCCTGGATATTTTTCCTATGGATTTAGAAAAGAGGCTAAAGTTTTAAAGAACTTTGTGAGAAGGGACAAAGAAAAAAAATGAAATCAAGTTCCACAACATTATTCAAAAGGACTAACAACCAAGATCAATAGAAGTAAAAGGAGGGAATAAGAATAAAATAGTTTACAAAAGCTGTCTTTTGGGACGTTTTATGAGTTCCTGGTCTAGCCTACTAGCACTTCCTGATAATTTGTATCTAAATACTAACTAGTTCCAACTCTGTTTAAGCTTTTGGGGGATATCGGTCAAAATCAGGTAGTTGCTACCATCTGCTACAACATAGGTGGATCACATACGTTCCCCCATTACCAACAAAATGTGAGCGAACAAGGCATGATATATCCATACTCAATGTCTCCAAATGGTTGTCTCTTAGGTAGTACCAGTCAAAAGGCACCATGCCACTATTCCATCTTTTTTTCCTTAATGCATTTTCTTTGATAAAAAATAGTTGTAGAAAACATGGAAAACTGACTGATGGAAAATAACAATATCTTCACCTTCATAAAATTCTAACTGCACACTAAAAGCATCATCTGAAAATACTTCAACTGTGAATACAGCACTAGACAAATCCCTTCTTCTCTTTCCCCTGAATTAACTACTACCCTCTGGGGATAGATCCGGCATAAAAATAAATTTTGAATATATGAACCGAGACAAGTTCAGCTGTTTATAGCATTTTTCTTCCAGTTTTTGGCACTAGTTCTGCTCACGTTTGCATCTGTGATGGAATAATATAAAAGATAGCTGTCGAAGATCTAATGAAATCCTGCTTTCATCAGTCTCCATTGATGCTGACTGTCCATTTCTTTCTTGAACATTTTTTATGTCTCCTATTAGCCCTCCTCATCTGTAATGTATGGATGATAATGCTTTCCAAGAGACCCATTGTAAGAACTGTTGTACTATTATGTGTGAGCTACTGGTCTCTGGAAGTCAAAGATGACTTGATGACCCATAATCAACATTGGAATGCATGATAAACACCTTATCACTGCAAGTGATTCCTCTTTTCACATTTAATGCACTTCATTGGTAGGTAAGGTTAGCTGAGGGTGATTCTTCCCAGTTTGTCCTGCTAAGACTTACTAAGCACTTGATGACAGCACTCTCTTATATACCTTTGTGGTGTGTCCTGTAGTTTTTAGGGGCACTAATTCCCAGCTAAGTACATATCTGGCTTGTAGCCTGAATCACTTTAATAGCACAAAAACATGACTAATTAACACTAAAACAAAAACCAGACACATGTGACATTCTCTCTCTCTCTCTCTCTCTCTCTCTCTCTCCTCTCTCTCTCTCATATATATTCCTTTTCACCACACCTGATTTTTTTTTTCCTCATAATGAGTGGAGCTACGAAAGGTGTGAAATGGATAGTGCTAACAACGCTGCCAAAGATAGAGAGCAGGCAAAGAGTGCCCTCAGTTAACTAGGGTGGTCTGGACTCAAGTTGTCCACTGAGAGCAGGATGCCGTTGTGCTCTTCAGCCATGACGTTTTTCTACTCTCTCACTACTATTCTCCCCTCCATATCAGGTTCCCTTATGGCATAACTCCTGTCCTCTTGGAATATCAAGAAAAAACATGGGAGCCTAAAATTTGAGTTCTGGGATTTCCTTAAAAATCCACAGCAGAGCTATTGCCTTTGGTGCCATTATGTAGGCTGACTTCCTGCAAGGGTTGCCATGGTCCATTTGCCAGGTCCCTGTTCTCCAGCACAGAGGTATAGGCTTTCGCCATCAGTCAGTGAACACTGTTGATTCCTATCAGGGCCTTCTAGTTCGGCACCGTTTAGGGAATGGTGCCTGCCACGCTGTACTGAGAATGGGAGGCGTGAGTGGCGTGGAGTGCTGTGGGGGGAGGGCACTGGTGTTTCATCAATAAAGGTCGTAATCTCATCACGGAAGAAGCAAGCACTGGAGCCAGGACCAGGTCCCTGAGCCATTCCGGCTTCTAGAAACTGCCGAAGTGTAGTGAACTCATCCTCAGGGGAACGTCGACGGGGATGGTAGCTACGGAACTCTGGAGGCAGAAAACTGGAGGGTCCTCCATGTTTGTGTGGAGCAGCCACCCGAATGTCATCAGATGAGGACCACTTGTGAAGGAAGGAAGGAGTTGAACGATGGGAGGAAAAGATATTGGTTTCATCGTGAGACATCCTCCGGGAGATAGGAACCTGAAAGGAAAATCAGTGGAGAAACAGCAGCTGAAGAATATAGATTGTTCTCCATTGATAGAAATGTCCAATAGTTTAAATATTTTAGGAGTCTAAATGAAAGAAAGAAATCTGAACCACTTAGCATAATCCTCTCTTCTCTTTTTATAACAAGTCCCAGATGGTTCACAGGCAGATGTCATAAGGGATACATGGTAAAGTGTTTAAAGTAATTAAGTTTGAATTGTCTTTAATCAAATGTTAATACTATGAAACTTAAAAGATTCTCAAGAATTTGTTAATTGCACCAATGCCTTCCCACTAATTGGCTAGAATGCCTGATGCAAGGATCAGGTTTACTTTTTCCCATGCAGTTAAACTGCTAGGATATCTGTTTTCTCAGCATGCAAAAGCCATCTCACGATGCAGATCAGAGAAGGCTCCTGTCAGGTATATTTGCTTTGAAATATATGGTTATTTGAATTTCCTAATTGTTCTTTGTTTATGTGAGTGTAACAAATAGCAACCTCTGCTCATAAAATGCTGTTTTACAAAAAATATAATTCCCTTCCTGGTTGTTTCCTTTTTTTCCTTTTCCTTTTCTTTTTTTACTACACATGCTTTCTTATACTATATATTTTTGGAAATGGGGGAAAGTACCTTGTTGTACCGCCATTCTCTAATGGTGTTTTTATTCAAGAGCTTCATTTTGCAATTTTAGAATTTTAGAAAAGTCCAGATGGGGTCCTTTGGTGTTTTCCCAGATACCCCTTTTCTCGGCATATAATTCAATTATAAAAGGAAAGCTGGAATAGTCATCATAGCCACATTACTCTGGAATGTTAACCTTCCAATATGTTGAATAATTAGAGGAGCAGCTCCCTAGTTCAACTCAGCTCTACATTTTTAAGTAGAGCGACTAAAGCTTCTACTGTATCTCCCTGCAGTGCTACATCAACCTCCAAATTGTTTTTCTCCCATGATGTTCCCTAAAGACACAAACATGAATTATTGCATATAGCTCAGCTGCTTGGAGGAAAATTGTGCCATATTCTTACAAGAGATGTAGAGACAGATGGGAGGGTGTGTGGATTACACACTATGAATTAAAAAAAATGCTCTATATTTAAATGTCCCCCTCTAGATGATCGTGAAAAAGCAGCCATAATTATCACATAGCAGTTTGGCATCAATCTGGGAATACTCTTTGTTTGGTTAGTTACTAATGCCCCCTTATGAAAACAACTAGCTTAGAAAACAGGTCGACTATGTACATTCATCAAACTAATAAGTTTAAATGCCTCTGTATTCTCAGAAATAATAAAGACCCATTTAGTTTTAGCATGTCTCTAATTATGAAGTAGATTCAGAATAAGAGTTGGAAGGGACCTCGGAGATCATCCAGCCAACCTCCTGCTCAAGCAGGAGGCCCTATACCATTTCAGACTATCCATTGTCTTCCTAAAAAGTAAATTCCAGTAAATTGTAGAATTGAAAGCAGAATCCAGTTTTGGAGTTAAGATAGATGCTGTGTATTTTGAAGTTCTAGGTAGAAAAGAAGATCTTCAGTTCAAATCTAATTAACCATAACATCTATTAAGTGTCTTTGGGCCAGTCTCTCAATCCAATTTACCATATTAGCTGACCATATTATAAAGAACAGGAGATAAGCTTGTCCCAAATACAATGGACAGTGAGTTGTTGCAATACAGTATTTTGAATCTTAGAGAACATGGTTAGGTGACACTGGCCTGTTATACATGGACTGATTCGGTCTAATAGAAGACTGTGTGCATATATTTAGAAGTGCAATTTATTTTTTTGTGTATCAGGTTTCTGATACACAATACACAATAGAGCCTTGGTGGTGCACAGGCAGGCCTGACATTAAGCAAGATCTGCTTTATCGGCCAACCCAGAGACCTAATCTACTGCGGGGGCTGAGCACACAATGTCAACCCATGGGAGCAACCAGGAAGACTGGGGAGCCGTGGGGTCGACCTCCCCTCAGGCACCCCACTGCTGGGAGGAGACAGAGTGGATGGAGGAGTTGCAGCTCAAGGAGAAATTGGTCCGAGCCAGATGGTCGCTGGGCATAGGACATATGGAAAACCCGGAGGAGCACCCCTCAGGGGTAACTGTCGCCAGACGCCAGTGGGGAGATGATGCCTTGTAGGAAGCCAACAATGAGGACCTCCTGCTGACAAAGGGAGAGGCCAAGCCAAAGCCTAGCCATCCCCTCGAGTGGACAATGGAATGCCAAGCAGCCTTTGAGAAACTTAGGCGGCTGTTTAAGTCACCCAAGCAAATTTGTTGGATGCAACACTTTAACCATTCTAATTTTTCCTTGCACTACCTTCCTGGGAGGAAGTACTTTATGGCAGATGCTTTATCTAGTTTGCCCCAGTGCAATAGTGCTCAGCCAGAAGTAATCTGCCCAGTTATCCCCTCCAAGCAACTGGCTGTCCCGGTGGTCACCAGAGCCCAGGAGAAAGCGGACCTCGACCTACCCAGGCACTTAAAGGAGGAGCTGAAAGGAGCGCTGAAAAGTGATGACTGGTTCCTGTCCCACTCAAACGAGTGCACCATGCGAAATGGCCAAGAATGGCCTGGCACTAAACTATACGTCCCTGCCAGTCTTAGGGGGACTGTGCTGCAACGGGCCGATGATTCGAAGGCTGCTGGACACTTTGGCTTCGTGAAAACTTTACACCTAGTCAAACGGCAGTTCTGGTGGCCCTTGTTGAAAAAGAACATAGCAACCTATGTGGCCAGTTGTCGTGTGTGTGCTTCTGCTAAGAGGCCCCCCAGGAAGCCTGCTGGACTCCTTCAGAGTGTTGCCAGTCTTAGTGCTCCATGGAAGGAAATATCCAGGGACTTCATTGTTGAACTACCTGAGAGCGGGGGGAACACAGTCGTTTGGGTGATCACTGACTTATTTTCCAAGCAGGCGCACTTTGTACCCTGCTCCAAGATCCCTTCCACAAAAACGCTTGCCAAACTGTTTATCCAACATGTGTATAGGTTACATGGGGTTCCTGACTGCATCATTTTGGATAGGGGGTACAATTCACCTCCCACTTTTGGAGGGAGTTCCTGAAGTTATTAGGTTCCGCCCAGGGTCTAAGCTCTACCCAACATTCTCAAATTAATGGGGCCTTTGAACGTACAAACTCAGTTCTGGAACAGTACCTCAGGTGCTATGTAAACTACCAAAAGGACAATTGGGCCGACTTGCTGCCTTTTGTGAAGGTCGCTTACAATAACTTGTTTCACAGTAGCACTGGTTTCACCCCATTTAAAGTTGCTTCTGGTCAGGATTTCGCACCCGTTCCAGAACTGCCCCAGGGGAAACCCCAGATCCCTTCCTTAGTGGAATGGATTGAATAGCTTCAATGTATTTGTCGCGCCACCCGTAAGGCACTAGACAAGCCCATAAAAAACAGGCTGACAAGAAAAGAGCTGCACTGAAAGTGTTCCAAGTACGGAACAGGGTCTTCCTATCTACAAAGTACTTACAGACCACCCATAAATCTTAGAAACTGAGACCTCAATATGTAGGCCCTTTCCTTATTGTAAGGATCGTAAATCCGGTCACGGTACAATTAGAGCTACCTAAAACCCTTAGACAGATCCACCCTGTGTTTCATGTTAGCTTGTTGAAACCTGAGCATGTATCTCCTTTGACCAGGCCAACCTGCCCCTCCAATTCCCCTCCTCATCAAAGGCGAACAACGCTTCAAGGTCAAAGAGAACCTGGATTCCAGCATAGGGGGAAAGTACAGTATTTGGTGGCTTGGAAACATTTCTCTCCCTCACAGTCTGAATGGGTAAAAGCTCGGGATGCTTGGGCCCCTAAACTCCTACAACTGTTTCACACTAAATATCCTGATAAACCTTATGTTATTTTACTCCCCTGTATGGTAGATTGCTTCTATCCTGTCTATTTTGTCTTATGTTTTTCCTTAGGGCTAATGCCTCTACTGCAGGAGGGCCGAATGTCAGCTGGATCTCCAGCATGGGTTTTTCCTTTGATGCGTGCTTGCTAGCGGCTGCCATAGTAATGGCATTGGGATTTGGAAAGAGAGCTGGTGTGAAGAGGGCCCATATGAATAGAAAGGGAGGTTGGCTCTCACGAGTTACTGCTCTGCTGAGTGGAGTTGTTTACATCCAGCCAAGGCCAACTTTCCTGGAATTCCAGATGGACGAAAACACCTGAAGATGTGCCCCACATGACACTATGTGGGACAGGGATTGGACATTCAGCCTGGGTCCCTGGGAGTAGGGATTTGGGGAAACTTTCAATATGTAACTTTCGCGCCTTTTGGCTCAGATCTTGCTTTTCTTTTTCTTTTCTTGTTGCTATCATTTCAAACTCAGTAAAAGTACCTCTTCTCTACCTCAATGGAGTTGGGGGTTTTCTTTCTTAGTTTTTGAATGGAGGCAGGTCTGACACTGACTCTGCAAACTGCTTAGAGGGGACTGTAAAGCGCTGTGAAGCAGTATATAAGTCTAAGTGCTATTGCTATTGTATCCTGTTCTTTGTTTATGCACTCATGGTGGTGTACAAAGAAATCGCTCTTCCCACTTTGCTGCACAATAGCAATAGTCCAGTAGACTGGGCTGAGACCCCCTGTTCCAAAGTTACCCAGTGACTTCCATAGTTGTAGGTGGATAGAATCTGCAGTTCAGTATTTTGGTCATATGGTAGGTGTAACCAATTATCACTCAGAGCAGGCAGCTTACCTGCAAATAATGTACCCTGTCATGGGGCAACAGCATGTGGTGCACCGGCAGCAGCTTAGCATCCCTAGGATCCTGCTTTGTGGCTGTAGCACCATTGGCATTGAATCGCACCTTGCAGATCCTCCCATCTCCATAATCATCACCAGGGCCATCTATATAGGAAAACAGAGAGCTAAAAATCTATTTCAGGCTTAAAGGTCTTTCCCCTTCACACCTCAGTCCCCACCATAGAGAAAGCACATCTGCACATTGGCATGGTAGGATATCATTTGAAAGTCATTGTGGATATGATACATTGCTGGTTTCTAAAAATATTTTACCCACGTAGGTTTCTAAGTCTGTATTGTGCTGTACTAGTCCTGCACTTCACAGTACAGATCTGCTTTTGTTAATAGCTTGCAATAAATAGCCCATAATATATTCTGATCTATTTTTTAGTGCTGTTAAAAGGTATGCTATGAATGCAAGAGAGGTTGCTGAGAAACCTAAGCAATAAACAAGCTAATATACTGGATTATGTTCAGTTCATTGATTTCCTGCTTAAATGTCCATTCTTGTGTAGTAGAACAGTTGGAGGCAATTCTTGTCTCCTTTGGTGCAAATGTGAATTTTTTTCCTACTAGGACTAATGCTGCAATCTGTTCTATAATTTTACTGGATGTCCAAATCCAGTCTTAAGAGCTGGTTGTGGAAGATGCCTATAGGCTCAGCATCATTTCTAACCTTTAATCAGCACATGTAACCCAGCAGTTTGGGGAAGGATCGTGGGATGAAGCTTCAGACAGTGGCATAGGCCTCCAATGTCCTAATCTGGTACTGATCCATTAAGAACAGCAGAAATGCAGAGACAGCATTTCTTCCTCCAGTCTTGTAGTAATCTAGCAGTTGTTTAAGAGCACACAACTAATGTATGGAGCTAAGAGCAAAACTGATAGTTGATTCGGTATACAACTACCTGCAGGGTATGTGCTGGGGGGAAAATGAAATAAGGATTATGTCTTGAATGTGATTAGACTCACATTCTAGATTAGAACTCTAATGTTAGTTACCCAAAAAAGCACCTGTGTAAATGTGATCTTTCAGATATTTTACCTGAATATTAGCTGATGTCATCTGATCAACTGATTTTCTACCATTTGATTTCAGTAACATGTTGTCCTATATTTTAACAAGCTGAGAATGCCACAAATGGCAATGCTGTCTTTTAACTTCCATCTTGGTACCAGAGTGTTTATAATTGCAGAAACGGACTGGCCTCCAGGCTTCTAGGAATAAGGCTTTACTCTCTAGACCTACTGCCTTCCTTTCCCTGCCCTGGATATGGAAATGACAGGATGGGATAGGAAATCGATTGTGCATATCATACTGAAGGGCATGAGTATAAAGATTCCAATCACTCTTGCAAACTGTTAGTAACATGTTAATGTAGCCTCATCCTTAAAACTAAGGGAAAGTAAGGAACTGTTTTATTTTCCTCTGTGGAACACATTGCAATTTTAGGAGAATTAATACACACACATAAACGCCATCTAAAATATGCAAATTTGCAACAGATAAAAAGATAGCTGCTCTTCCTTTGAATCTTCTGACAGGATACCTAATTCTGGTTGCTGATCTCACACTTCGCACCTTGTGAAGCTTGTGATTATTCCCCCCTCTCCACAGTTTGAGGCCTCCTCAATATATCATACAAAGATTGAAGCGGGTAGGTTGCTCACCGTCTTCCCCATCATCTTCTGACATTATTGCTACACATTGTTCCCAGACAGTCCGCACATCTGCCCGGTAACGTTCACAAGACCAGATGAATGATGGGAGTAGCAGCGTCTGCACCATGGAGCACCAGAGCACTGCCAGCACCATCCAGGTGGGAGCAATGTCATAGCGTAGGCTGAAGAAGCTGACCACCTAACACAAGGAGAGATAAGAGTTTATTTATTTATTAGTTTATTTATTAGTTTAATTTATATACCGCCCCATTCCGAAGACTCGGGGCGGTTCACAGCAGCTATTTAAAAACAGTACAAAATACAAGTTTAAAATTAATTAAAAAGAATTAAAATTTGTTTGCTGTGCCCCGTTTAAAAAATTTTACAAAGTTTTTTTAAAATATTAAAAACCCCGTTTAAATTAATTTAAAAGCTTTAAAAACCCCTCACCAACCCCTCAGTTGGTGTGGGTAAAATTCCACAGTTGGGCTCCCTCTTCATGACAGAACACTCCAGAGACTATCAGAAAATTTCTCAGACAGCTAAAACAAGAATGCTACTTGTGTTGTTTTAACATTCAGAGAAATGATAGGCTTTGCAAATGGAACATTCTCAAAAAACCAATCAGTCTAATCAGTGAAAACATAGCTAAAGATAAACATGTATTGTGGCAAATGCAACCACTCTCAACACACTTTTAAAATCATTGCCTGTTTTCTACTCCTGCATTCCGAGGGAAGGGAAATGCTCACTAATACTTTTTGGCGAACAGCTTCCTAGTGGCTAGTTCACCATATGCAGAAGCTAAAATTTTATGTCTGGAAAATAATTTTAGTATGCGCTGGCTATTGTCTTGCAACACATTACAGCATTTTTATTATTTTTTGATGAAAATAATGCTAATTATTCCTAACATCAAGTAAACGGCAAGAGCTGATCAAGTGACATCAGCAAAGGGCCAGCATAATTGCCTTACAGAAAAGCCTAATAGCTCAGTTACTTTAGTCATACTCAGTTACTCTGGTTATTTTTTCTGCATTCTTTCTTTATGAAAGAAGTCTGCAGTTTTCATTTGTTCTACTGGATCTAATCATTATCTCTATGAAGAAAATACTGTTTTCCCCATAGCATTTAAATAGCAACATGTTGGTTGTTGCAAAAAATAAACAATTATGTGTTATTATCTCAAATGATGTATGGCACATGATGGCACAGATGTTACAAGCACCAGATAATGCTTGTGACCTCACTGGATCCATGCCTAAAAATAATCTCCATGAATATCTATAATCTATACCCTAAAAAATGCTATTTATATTTTTATTTTTTTAAATATTATTCTAAAATTCCAATTAACAATAAATCCATTTAGTAATGTTTTCTGTAAAGTTTGCTGGCATTTTTCTTTAATTATTGGCAACTCTGTTATGCTGGATGAGAAAAAAATTCAGTACATGTGAATTGTGGCTGAAAATTAGAGAGATAAATTGGAATTGTCAACTGCAATATTTTTTATTCTTACCACCCTCTTAAGAAGTAAGACCTTAGCTTATTTCCTTTCACTGAAACATTGTATGGTAAAGGAATTCTGTGCTGTGTTCCCTTAAAAGTGATCTGTAAAACCACGACATAAAAAAACACAATTCAGGTTTGTCTTGAAATAGCGGGGGAAAAAACTGGCAGCTGTAAAGGGTTATCTTTGCTGCATCTTTTGGCTGTCTGGAATTTCTGAAAAAATGACAAGGAGTATTTGGAGATTAATGCAGGGATTTTCTACTATGACTGAGACATACATGTAAAAAACAACCCATGCATTTTTTAAAAAATTGAAGTTCAAAAAATAGAATTATAAAGCACTTATTAAAACATTTAATTTAGAATTCAGCCACACCTGGTTTTCTTAAAACATCTTAAAGTAAATGATACTACATCCGTGAAGTCTTCTTAGCAATATAACAGAAGTGGATTTCTATAGCTTTCTTCTGGGTTTTCTTTTACTTCTCTGTCTAACCAACAATCCTGGCATCGCCAGGCACTACCTCTGACCAAATATTTATTTTCTGCCATCTGTCAAGGTTGGCTGAGTGGTGCCACCTGCTCAGATTTGTTTCACATTAGCATTAGGATTTAGAATAGAGGAATTTCATTATTCCTATTGTTAAATAACTGGCGATCTAGTACATGTCAATCAGGTGGTCTAGCAATAAATATGGACTTCTATCTAATCCTGGTTTCTTGGAAATATGTATAGAAATAAATAGCCCCCAAGATTCAAACATTTTGCCCAGCATGAATGAAACCATCAAACTTGCAATAAGACTATATATCTCAAAAGTTATATACATATACATACAGTGAATTATCAGTGATTCCCATTAATTAGTTAAGATATACTCTACGGCAGTGCTGAGGAGATCAAAATGGCATTAAAGACATTAAGACAGATTAAGCACCAGCACCCCCAAGTGTCCCAGAATATGTGTATTTTCTTTCTATCCACCCATGACATCTATTTACTTTTATAATGATTTTTTAAATAAATTACTTTTATAATAAATTACTACACCCAGAACACAATTTTGATTAAAGCATCCATCCTTGATGCCGGATGACCTATCTTCCACAGACAAGGCACCTGGGTACCACATGTGGTCCCAGAGTTCCCAAAGCCTTGAGTGAAATCCACAGATCTCTCCAGAGATGGCCACCAATTATAATTTTTAACAAGACAGAAAAATGTATCAAAAATGTAATATTAACTACTTTATTAATTTGCAGTGTTATTCCTGGCATACTCCTCAAAGCCATCCATGTATTACTTAGTGCCACCCCCCTCCCCCGCCCTAGTTGGTGTATGGTATTTCCTTAGTGTAGTGCATGGTTAGGAACTGGACCTAAGGACACAATCTATGACTGATTTACAGTCTCTGAAGACTATAGGTGAGTGAGTGAGTGAGTGAGTGAGTGAGTGAGTGAGTGAGTGAGTGAGTGAGTCTGTCTGTCTGTCTGTCTGTCTGTCTGTCTGTCTGTCTGTCTGTCTGTCTGTCTGTCTGTCTATCTGTCTGTCTA
>JANHFL010003325.1:588042-605241 GCA_032468155.1 Oxyrhabdium leporinum
TATCTATCTATCTATCTATCTATCTATCTATCTATCTATCTATCTATCTATCTATCTATCTATCTATCTATCTTCTTAACCGTCCAACTCCCTCATATAGGGTTTCTGGGAGGTGTACAGTTTTTGCCAGGAACAGCTAACTTTAAAGAGGCAATGAAAAATGACTTAGATTTGAAATATACTCCAAAAGTCTCATTATCATTCTATTTCAGAATGTCAAACGTCCTTATTTCAGGAAATGTCTTTGCACATACAAGGTAGGGTAAACTGCTTTTGGTTATGTCAGTCCTAACAGAAATTAAGGATCCACAGCTGGATTTATGCCTTCTAGAGACCCTCCAAAACAACAGGTCAAAAACAGGAAGGGATATTTCTTACCAAAATGGGTACGCCAGTCAGCGTGTCATACAGAAAAACAATTGCGCTGATGAGATTGGTCATCTGCATGGAAGTCTTAGCAGATTCAGATCCATCCAGTGACGATCTTCTTTTGCCTCTGACATCCTCTACTACAATGGCTGGCACATTGAAAGTGTTGTGAACTGAAGAAGGACAAGAAGAGGCATCTTCTGTTCTTTGGTGATGGCATCTATGATGCCTTTGGTGCGCCCATAAGGTCTGGTAGAAAGTAATGCCCACACACACCAAGCCCATGACTATGCCTCCAAGAAGAAGCAAGCTGAAGCACACGCCAAAGCCTAGGCCGATCTTACTCACAATAAACTGGCAGCCACTGGCATAGTAACGCTCTCCATTGTTATGCCAGCCAATAGATGGCAAGGTAGAAAGGATGAAGGAGACCATCCAGATGCCCATCACAGCATGCAGAGCCTGCTTCTTGGCATTGCTCAGCCGGTAGTTGACTGGCCATCTTACCATCCACATACGGTGATAAGATAAAGAGGCCACGGTGAAGCATGTGGCCAAGGCCAATGTATAATAGGTAGAGACAAAGACCTTACAAATGCTTTCGTTCCAGTCATAGTCAGAAGATTCACGTCGCAGCTGTACCACTGCATAAGTTGTAAGTGGCACAGCAGCCATGAGAATGTGCGTCCCTGCCAGGAAGCAGAGCAGGAGCTCCAGGGGCTTGTGTTTCTGTTGCTTCGCTGTGATGCTCAAGATTATCCAGGAATTGGCTAACAGCGCAAGAAGCCCACAAGCCAGCCACCAAAGTGAGTTAATGTGCAGAGTAGCTTTGGATAGTTCCTCCATGGAGCTGCTGTCGCCTCCACGATTCATTGTGCAGCCTCCTGCCTGGGATATGAATCCACACGGAAGAGAGAACCCAATGATTATTCCGTGGCTATCTCCTAAACAGGAGAGGGATTGCTATTGCCATGAGGTGCATACAAGGTCTTTCTTCACTCCTTGTTGTTCTTTTCACCTACATCCCTCGCACTTTTTTTATTACTGTACATTGTTCTGATCCATGTTTCTCTGACATGGCACTGATCCATCTCTTTTTTCTTCTGATTATTTTCTCTTTCTTTTTTTAAGAAAAATATTTTTATTCCAGAAAAAATGATTTGTATAGAGCAAAAGCTAGGCCATGACAACACAAAACTGAAGTGCTCTTATTTGCTGTGAAGACACTGCTTTGTTTTCAAGGAAACTAGGCATCTTCAGTGAGTTGTAGGATTCCTATATTTTCTTAAAGGAAAAGACCACTATTACTGAACAGCTTCTATCTGAGGATATTAACTTATGTGTGTCCTACATGGGTTTTTTGGGAAAAATATATAAGGTCCCTTGATGTTACATGTATTAAATTGCTGATCTGTATAATTGCTTATTTACTGTAGGCTTGGATAATATTTTTTGGGTGTGTTATATATTTGTGCTATTCATTTTATCATTCAGATTACAGCTGCAATTTCCTTTAAAAAATTAAGTTGCCACCAAATATGTGTCAATTAACAGTGCATCTTAAGAAAACTAAGTAAATAAAGGATAAAGATTTTTTTTTCCTGTTGCCATCTTTTCTTCTGTTGCTCCCTTGCTTTCTCTGTCTTCAAAAATTAACTTCTGTCAGTAATCTCATTTGACGTTTCCTCTCCAGGATGAATAAAAATTAAACAAAGGGTTCTCGGGGGACAGGGTTGGAAGAGTTCACTTGGAAACAGGATGAAAGTCTTGGCTTTTACAAGGCACCACTGAGCTGTTGATCAGAGAGCTCCTGAATGAACACACAAGACCAATTTCCTTTGCTTTTCTGCCAGGCACTTGGGCTGGCTATCCACCAAACCTTGTCCTCTGGTTTGGAATCCATAGATACCCACTCAACAACTGCAGGAAAGGTTTTCATTTCCCCAAGTTCCTTGGCTAGTTAGAGTTTAGAGAACCAGCTGTACTGTAAAAAGAAGAAAAAGGAGAAATGTAAAAAAAAAACACAAGAAGATATATTTTTCCTGTCCATTCGCCTGCCTCACAGAAACCATTCCGATTCATCCACCACGCAAATGAGTAGGTAATGGAGAAGTCTTAAAGTTGCCAAGTTTGGAGACCCCTGAATTAACTGTTTATCCCTGAGCCCTGATTATTTAAATGATTAAAGTTGCTAACCATATAACTCTGGGTTCTAAAATCAAAGAGAGGTTTGGGGTTGCAAAAAGATTCAAAGGCCTCTTTCTAATCTGAATGGGTTTTTAAGAAGAGAGATGCATTCTGTGTATTGTAAATGCAGAGTGATAAACAATGAAGCAAAGTATCTGAATTTCACTTAAATATTAACAGAGTCTAATCTTGCAATGAGAATCTTGAAGTCATGGTGGGTATGAAAATATCAATGAAACTAGGAACTAGGAAAAGACAAATTATGAAATTGCCAACAGATATAATGTAAATAACGAAAGTCTGCTTAGTATAGTTTTATTACTACATCTCAAGTACAGCACTGGATATGGTACAAAAGGCAACCAAATGAATTAGAGGGCTAGGATATCTCTGCTACAGAGAAAGATTACATTACATTGATTTTGGTTTTTTAGAGAGATGTGACAGAAGTATATAAAATCATGTATGATATAAAAATGTGCATAAACAAATATCTGTATCTTTCTAAATATTATTACTTGGGCTCAATAGGCTCAACCGAAGGAAACTCTTTTAAAAACTAATATCTGAATGTGATGATGGCCACTAATTTAGACATTTAAAAAAAAGTAGCTAGACAAATTGAATGAATATTTAATACTGTTTCTGTTCTGTCCTGAAGGCAGAATGCTTTAAATATTAGCTGCTGGGGAGTGACTGTGAAAGAGAGCTATCACCTTCCTGCTTTTTTTTAATGAGCATCCTGGAAGCATCTGGTTGACCTTTATTTTTCATCTTAAAACCTACTTACTGCCAGTAAAATTGGCCTGCAGAGCTGTTGGCAATAAAAATAAAAAAACAAAATTACAATTACAAAGTTTGCTAAACCACAAAACACAATTGAAAATCCACAAATAGCAGATAATATAATTTTAGACAACTTCAGGTATAACTACCGTACCTGATTAACAATCTGAAAAGCAAAGTCCTAAGGGGGAACTTTGACCCTTTCTTAAAACAAACCAGGAAGGGAGCTGTCCAAACTTAGAGAGGGAAGAAATTCTAGAAATATGGCATCACCACTGAGGAGGTCTTGACTGTGATTTCTTTCAATCTGATTTTAATCTGGAAATTAATGGACAATCAATGCGATTTAGCCAGAGCAAACTTCATACAGTATACTTATGCTGTGAAGCTCTTGACTAAAGTCTGGCCATCATATTCTGGACCTGCTACAATTTCTGAATTTCCTTCAAGGAAATTTCCACTTAGAGTACATTATAATAATCTAACTGAAGATAAACAATTAATGGATAGGAACCAGATGAGATCAGGAAGGGATATAGGGAATAAATCAAACATAGCTGCTATAGGTACTCTTCATCACCACACTGATGAAGGCAAGGAAGAATAGAAGTTTAAACAGCACTCCCCAAGCTGCATACATGAAATAGCACTATATACACAGGCTTCCAGAATGATCCTAAGGTCATTTGAATGCTCTGTCTTAAGCACTTGAATACCATTGTCATATATTATCCCCATGGCATTTGCTAGTGGAGAAGAACTTTAAACTACTGCAGAACAACTCTTTCTTTCAATAAAAGAGAATATATGTAGCTCAGGGTTGAAATGAGGGGTCCTTAGTGCTCTCTAAGCTTAGTTGTTTTCTTGAAGACATTTCACTACGTAGACTGCAATAAAACAACCAAGCTCAGAGAGCGCCAAGGACTCCTCAACTCTTTCTTCCTCCTTATTTTTGAAGCTAATGCAGTCTGCCTCCCAATTGATGTTTGTGACCTACACACAACCAGCAGCTTGTGGCTCTGCCAAGTCATTTATTCCCCAAGTAGCAGACGCTACTTCAATTAAAACTTTCATTTCATAAATTCTCAGTGCCCACATGCTGTTCCTATCCCAAGCTCCCACCATGATGGTGCTACTATTTTTCAAGCCTGCTGACTGTTCTCATTCCAGCTCAGCTCTTGCAAGCTGCATTCTGTCTTAGGTATTGCCCACAATTAGGTATTTGTCCTATTTATTTATTGGATGGAAAACATCCTTCAACTAAATTCTTTCCCTGACCTTAATGTTTTTGACTCAGGACATGGACTGGAATAAGAAAGAAGGAAGTAGAGACACCTTCCTAGGATTATAGTTTTGTTGGATCCCTCTCTTTCTCTCCCTCTTTCCCCCTCCCTCCCTCCCCCCTCTCCTCTCTCTCTCTCTCTCTCTCTCTCTCTTTTCTCTCTCTCTCTTCCCCCCACCCATCTCTTTCCAAATTTGTTTTCCCCCAAAATAGATAGCAATCCATTTACAATCTATCATGCAAATAGACATGAATTTGAGAATTACAACATGAACTGCTCATAATCAAATATCCTAAAGATTAATTTTAAAATGCTGCCTTCAGTCTACTTCAGTCTATCTTCATTATTATTGTTACCAGTAATATTTGGTCAGGAGCTCTGAGGGATCAGGCCTAACTCCTCTAGGAAACATTCAGTCTCGCACAATGGCCCACCAAATGGATCTCAGAAGCCTGCAAACAGAAGATGGAGGCAACCTTCTTTCGCATTGTTACTTGTGTGTTGCTAGTTAGTATCATACAGGCAATAACTTCTCTCCTCTTGTATTACCTGAATCGATAACTTTTCCAATTATTATGGGTCCAGTAACACACCATTTTCAAATGTCAATAAGATCTATATTTAGCTTGGGTAGCCCATGTATCTGCCATTCATGTGTAATGCCAATAAAAATATGAGTTATCTTTAGTTCTAGGGCTATTTTGCAGTCTTCCAAAACGACAAAGCTTTCATTAAATACAAATTTACAAGAGTAGCTATTACTTCTTTCGTGCTGATGTTTCCCACAGCTTGGCCAAAACTGCTATAGGAATATGTCCTAGTTCTCCCGCCTTTTCCACCTTCATGTATGGGATATGGTTGCCGCCTGGTTTGCAACAAACCTTCTGCTGGTGATTACCCACCCCATGCTTCCTGTTAAATGCCACCTCCCACTATCCTAGCCGTATTTCCAGATGGGAACTTTTTTGTGACTAGGGAAACAAGTAGCTCACAGGCTTCTGACTGAAGGGAAAGATGCAGAAAAATGAGGGGGAACAAGTCATAGAAATGGGGAGGGTGGTGATGAACAAGGGAGCTTAATAAGGTTGGACTTGAGGCCCTGCTGCTCCTCTTCCTCCCATAGTCTTAGGAAAAAGAAGGCAGTAAAAATGGAAAGATTCCTCCCATCAATCTCCCATTCCCCAATGCCTTAGCCTTTGATCTTACCCTTAAGCAAAGTGCAACTGCTGGTGGCCTCCAAGAAGTTGCTATGGCACTAGGCCTGGGCAGAGGGAGGTCTGAGCTGAGAGAAAATTGAAGGGGTAGATCCTGGGAGCCCCCCCCCTTTCTTTTTTTGCCCTTTCCTGCCGACCAGGAGCTCTGAGGTCGAGCAAAGAAGGGAGCAACGGTGATGCCGCCAGGGCGACAAGGAGGAAGGTTAAGTTAGGGACAGGGGAGGTTCGGGTCCTTATGGCAGACAGTCGGTTTCCTCGGTAGGGCTACAGGATCAAGTCAAGAGCTGCCCCATCCCCAGCTTGGGCAGGCAGGGCAGAAGAAAAGGACCCGCGAGCAGCCAAGAACGCAAAGGCGAGCGGGAGGAAACAGTCGCCATGCACAGACCGCCGCGCCGGTCAAGGCCAGCGTACCGCCACCACCAGCCGCCCCTTCCCGCGCTTAGCCTGGCTCGGCGAGGCTGGAAGAAGGCAGGCAGCCGAGCGAAGGGACCCATCTTACCTCTTGCCGCCGCCGCCGCCGCTGCTGCCATGGCGACCGGAGCATCCTTTGCTTCTTCTGCTACCGCCGCGGGGAGCAGCTCTCTGGTTTGCTCTCCGCGCCGCCTGCCGCTGCCCGCCTCCCACCCCGAAGCGACAGCAGCCACGTCAGGGCAGGGCGAGCGAGCGAGCGGGCGAGAGGTAGCCCGCGGCAGCCGGCGGGAGGACAGCAGCGGGCGAGCAAAGGCAGCTGGGACTCTCCCCCAGCGACGGAGACGGAAAAGGGCGCTCATCCACCGGCAGCGGCGGCGGCTTTAATGGCTGCGGCCCGGCCCCACCGCCTCTGCCAGTGCGTGCGCGCCTGTCCCCTTCCTTCGCGTCCCTCCTCCCCGCCGTCTCCCCCAGGAGGTGGCAGCTTTCCTGCCGTCGTGGGCTGCTCGGGGATTTGCTCCCTACGGGACGAAAGAAGGGGAACGCGGGGAGGGGAGCATTCCAGGCTGGGCCTGCCGCTCCGCGTCCAAAGGCGAGGGGCTGCGGCGGGCGGGCGGGACAACAGGTGGTGTGCAGCCTGCAGGTGGAAGAGGACGACGGGGAGGCTCGTGGGGAGCCGAGAGAGCATAGTTAAGACTTGGGCTGCCTGAGCCTTGCTGGAGTCTGCAGTAAAGAGCCGGGGTAAAGTTGTGTGGATCCACGTGCTCTCTACCTCGGGACCTCAGTTCAGGCTTTCCCCCAGTGATCCACGGGGGACAAAAGTAGCTTGGGGAAAACAAGGGGCTGCTCCAAGAGATACTGCTTTCCAGTGTTGCTTTGCGGTTGCAGTCGCCCACCCTCCTCCTTCGGTCCCAGTTGCTTTTCAGTTCTTGATGAGACTCTTCATAGGTCTCCCTCGAGTAAGCAGGACAGGAATTAGCAAGCAGGAGACCAGTCAGGCAATCAAGATTGGCTGCAGCTTGTCTGGTTGTAGAATCGGAAACTGATAAAACTGGATTTCCTTTGGTGTAATGCACAGAATGGATCTTGTGTGTATTTGTGTGTCAATGACTTTCTGGAAGTTCTAACTTTGTGGCCACCTACAGATAGAAAGAGCTTTGTTATGGTGAGCAGAGATGGTGACTGGAACACAAGATTTTTAAGGAGATATGCAGTGTGTTTCTACAAGAGGAAATGAGCATCTTTGACAGGATGGTGTTTATAGGAATCTAAAATGTCATGCATACATCGTAGGACTGCAATCAAATGTAGTCAATGAGAAAAGCTGTAGGTGAATTATGATTTTCAAATCATTCCAAGATTTATTTGCATCTGGGGCAGGTGGACACTTGCGGCATCCTATTAACCTGTTGCTCACCCTTCTAGCCCTTTTATTGTGACTCTGGAGTCTGGTGCAGTTTACTATGTGATGATAGCATTGTGTTTAGGCAAAAATAAACAGTAAAATACATGAGTGAAGCATCCAAAATGCTTCATATAATAGTGGTAATTATGGCCTTCTTTCTTCAGCTATCTCATTCTATCATCTTCATTTTTCCTGAGGTTCTTGGATGTGAAACCCCCTCATCCCATTTGGATGGGGAAATCTCTGAAAATGTGATGACTTTTTAAAAGGATTTGTTAGCCAGTTATTACAGCATTTCTGAACATTCTGGCATGTTACAGATAAGATTTGATAGAGCAATTCCACTCCTCCCTTTTTCAGGACTTGAACTCTGGCCAGGCAGATTTCAGTTTGAACTATATAACCCTAATTTAGCCCTGAGTAGTAAGCAGGGAGGCAGTGGTGAACAGATTCCAGTATTTTTATTTCCACTACAACAAAGTGGTACACATAACAAATATTTGTACAAATACAGTACAATAGCTATATATGGTCTAATTCAGAATTAAATTTAACCTAAACCTGTACTGATAACATTCAATTTTTTGGCCAATATGTCAATGTATAACTAGAAAATGAGGTAGAAAGATATATGAAAGTACATGCACAGATGTGCATCTGTGCATGTACATAAGCAGCATAAGCTGCTTCCACAGGCAAAAGGCACATCTGTCTGAGACCAGCACCATGCTTTCATCCTCCCAACAACACTGAAAGTTCTGATGATCTTCATATTTAAATTGGCTCAGGTCCTGGTCCAGAAGAAATATGACCATATTTTAACAGTGTTTCTTATCTAGTGATAGGGCTGGCAGAGGATTTTTGCCTCATTGCTATTCCTTTGAACATCTATCTTCCACTGGCAGCCAAGGTGATTTGGTCTCCTCTCTCCCTTCCTATTCCTGGCAGCTCTATGCTGCAGCTTCACTATTAACCTCTTTAGGTTTGCTTACATGTTGTTCATTCTGCTTCCAGACTGCAGATCCACCAAAATAAAGACTGAGGATGAGAATGGATGGGATTGGGTTGAGATCTGTCTACCATTTTTTGAGCTTCCCTGTTGACTTGCCAAGAAAGGGCTGGTCAGCTCAAAGGGGGACCACTTAGGTACTGGTGGTGTCTCAAAAGAGGTGAATTGGGAGGGTAAATTAGAGGTTCTCCCTAATTACATCTACTTGTCCCATCCGGTCCAGCTGGAGGGTCATTTTGCCTATCCTGTCAGCCAGGAATTGTCTTTTGATGCAACTCAAGAAAGGAACCTTTTCTGTCATGACATTATCCCTCTATAAGGCTAAGTGCTATTGCTATATTTGTTTTAATTATTTGTAAGCTTCCTAGACTCATACATATGAGATGGTCAATTACCATATATCAATTTGAAGTAATAAATAAATATATAAATAAGAAAAGAAAGTGGTCCAAAATTTCAGTTTTGGAAGTGCTTGCAAGTATAAGAAAAAGGAAAACATCTTCAGGTTGTTTTGGGAAACGGAGATTTTCAATATTTTAATCTTACTGTTCCTTCTGGATTGTCAATCCAGTCTTCTATATTAATGCACCTATTTGCATGTAATGCCACATCTAAATGGCAATGCTTTGTAACAAGGAAACTATTTTTGTCAGTGACTCCAAATTTATTTAGGGAATCTGACTATCAGAAGAAGAGATCTATTTAAGCAGCAAAATACAGTTCTGGTTCCTTAAGGCATCCTGGAGAACACTTGATCCACAAGAACACA
Source organism: Oxyrhabdium leporinum (assembly GCA_032468155.1). NCBI lineage: Eukaryota > Metazoa > Chordata > Lepidosauria > Squamata > Cyclocoridae > Oxyrhabdium > Oxyrhabdium leporinum. Next base: position 597,473 of record JANHFL010003325.1, read on the forward strand.
GAAGTTGTCCATGGCTACTATCTGGATTTATATTAAAACTGAGCTGTAGCAAGGAGTTGCCATTGCTGTGGGAAGTAAAGTTCTGCATCTGAAATTATTTTAAAAAATATACCGGCTTGGATCCAAGTAACAATTGAACAGAATTGGCTTTTCCCTTTCCTTTTAAAGAAAGGATGCTAATATCCTATCCCAAATTACCTTTGAAACTTTAAATATATGCCAGATTTAAAAAAAAACCACCTAGCAAACAAAAGTAAAAGTAATGGATCAGATTAGGAAGGCAGCCTAATCTTTCCTTGATCATTGTCTGTGAAAGGGAGCCTGCTGTCTCTCCACGTAATTCATGATTCTTTGGATATTGGTTTGCTTCTGCATAAAAATTCCACTTAAACAATTTTGGAGGGGAAATCTACCTAATTCTGATTTCTTGCTATTGATTGAATATAAACAAATACTGTAAGAAGCTATTCATTCTCCTTCCACCAGTACAGGAAAAGCATTTTGTATGAGAATAAAACGAGTTAGATTGAAAAGGAAGTCACATCTCATGTTCACAACTCATTACTGCAAACAAGAGGAGCAAATAGCCTTAAATGAAAGATGAGAAATATAAATAGCGGTACTTATGAGTCATTGGGGGAACAAGTATAAAAGGAGGAGCAAGATGGGCAGATGTCTCTTTTGCTGACAATTAGACAATCTCATCGCAGTGAACTATGTAAAACATATTTGCGCTGACTGCTGGAACTCCAAACAGCTCCCGGAATAAATGTTGCAGTAAAGTGGGTTTATATCCCAAACACATTGCACAGTGGATCTATTCATCTAAGAACATTTAAATTTATTTCCTTGTTGATCTTGTTGCTTGGCCTTAAGCAAATCTTTCTCAGTCTCAATTCACTCTGCACTGAATAAGTTCTTAATGACTCATTTTGCAAGATTATTCTGAGAGAGGAGCACTGCAAAGTACTGTTCACAAAGAAGGTGCAATTAAAATGAATAATAATAATATTCTAATTATGCTTCAAGATTTCTTCCTGAATTTAAATGATAAATGCATGTCACGAGCGGTTTTCACATTACTTGTTTTAAACCCAAGAAACTGAGGATAATAAAATCAAATGAATGTAAACAAGCATTAACGTCAATAGTAAACATATTGAAACAAGATGGAAGGTTGCTTGAGGTCATAATGAATTGGCTTCTTAGGCTGAATTAAGGCTTGGATTGGAGGTCTTGGTAGAGAATCCACGAACATTTCTATTGGTGTTCATGAATATCCTGCTAATATCTGTGCTTTACTTTCTAAAATGTGATTTAGGAAATATGTTTCCAAAGGGATTTTGAAATGAAATACTGCTCTTTCCAGCCACCCCCTATCCTAATTTAACATATTTAACAGAAACATAATAACAGAGTTAGATGGGACCTTGCAGCTCTTCTAGTCCAATCCCTTACTCAACCAGGAGACCCGGCCTATACCATTCCAGACAAGTGGCTGTCTAGTCTCTTCTTAAAAGCCTCTAGTTATAAAGAACCCACAAGTTCTGAAGGCAAGCTGTTCCACTGGTTAATTGTTCCCACTTAGTCCTAGGTTGCTTTTCTCCTTGATTAGTTTCCATCCATTGTTTCTTGTCTTGCCTTCTGGTGCTTTGGAAAATAGATTGACACCCCACCCCCTATGACAATCCCACATTGACCTAGAGGTGTCCTCAAGTTGAACTCAAATTGTGATGACTCAATGGATACATCCATGAAGTTTATTTGGCTGAAATGATTTGCGATCACTTCCTTCCAGGGTCCTTTTTTTCCCAGCTTCAAGCATAGTCTTTGATGATTTCTGATTTCAATATTTACCAGACCTGAACCTGCTTGGGGTTTGGGTGTGGGGACAGCCAAAATCTGCAAAGGTGCTGAGACATAATATTAATTATATATGACTGAACTTTGACAATAATACTAAAGTAAACTTGTAAATAGCCTGAGCTAGCAATGAAGTATTAGAGTACAGTACACTTTTCTAGAAACCAGAGAAGTCTTATTATTTCAAGTAAAAAGGACATTCAGCTAAGACGATAATGAGCAAGGCTTCTGAGAAGCTTTAAGGTGACTATAGCAAGCCTGAGTCTGTCCCTACTGAACCAGAAGAATGTATCAAACCTGTTTGGTTCTAGTGACTACTCTATTCCCTGCTTGACTTGAAATGGCAACTTCCACGATATTCTGAATCAAATCTGCAGTGGTAACTTTCACTATTTATCCTAATAATTAGCTATGCAACTTTTTAAAAATCTGTGATTAATTCTAATGTGGTTTCCAACCCACCAAGGTCCTGTTAGTATCCCTCTCTGTGATGTCTCATACCTCACAAGGATTACTCTAGCATTCAATTTTCATATTTGTTTGGACTGAAGACTTGCCATTTGCTTCTTGTATTCTTCCCTAAAATATTGACCACTATGAAAAGATCATCCTTGTTCTATTAATTTGAACAGGTTTACTTTACATGTCCTTACATTGCTCTTCCTATTCTTTTCACCATATGTGAGTGTGAAATCAGAAATTACATTTCTGTGGATGACATTTGTAAATAAAAGCCTAGCTAAGCTCCAGTCTTAGAAGACTAGAGAAGTACAAATGGTTGGTGCAGCGAGTGGTACAAGGTAGAATTTAATTGAATAGGAAATCATGGAAACATTTGCAGAAACACACAAATACAATAAGACCAGATGAAAGTAGGTGTGAACTGTGCATAATAGGCATTTGGGTTCCAGTGAATGACAACAGATTGATTTTGTACTTGAAGCTTCTATAGTACTCTACAAAGTAATGAGAAAAAAAAATTCTTCACATATTCGCCACCCATGGTTTCTTTGAGTTTGTGATCATGTGCTGATGGTTAAGAATCTCCTCATCATTTAGCTAATATATTCTTACATGTGGTTACATGCGTATGATATATGCATTGAATTTGAGAAATTGAATTTGTTTATACTGCCATGCTCCCCCTTAGAAAGGGGATAAAGAATTTTTTTTAAATTACTAAATGGTATTATTGATTCTAACTATAATAGTCCTTGACATACAATCATAATGGACCGTACCCTTTATGAGTGTGTCATGACAGTCATGTAACGGATGACCAACATTATTTTACAATGTTTTTTGCAGTGGTACCTGTAGTGAAGCCAATTACCGTGGTTATTAAGTGACCCAATAGTTTGCTATGGCATGGTTTTGTTGAAAACCAGAAGTAAGTGCTGGGTTTTGGCAAAACTGTCATAAAATATGGTCACATGACTTCAGGACACTGCACACAACTGTAAATACAGCTATGTTGCTGAGTGCCTGAGGTTTCATCACTTGTTGGGGGGGCGGGACTGTTGGATCTTTGAATCACAGTCATAATTCCCTCCTTTTTGGCATCAATTATAACTTTGAATAGTTGCTAAGCGACTAGTCATAAGTCAAGGACTACCCTGCGGCTAGTATTAGTATTGTATTGTGATTACGTTAACTGTTGGGTACCAAAAAGATATTTTAGAATAGTTCCATCTTTAATCACAAAAGGAAGACATATTCTTGCTTTTTCTACTTTGAGATTTTCTCTTATCATTATTTCCTACTCCACAACCCACATGCTGGCACAGAATCTATGATACAGAAGCAGATGGGATAGAGAAGTGTGAAAAGATTTGGGAAATGAGTTAGGGCTGTTTTCAGAAAGTTCTGAGAGAGTAGAAATTGGGCACAGGGATTTGGTATTTTTCCCTGAGAATCACTAGTCCTAGAGAACAAAAATAGCTATACTGAAGCCAGAAATTGCAAGAAAAGTTACTTATTATTAAATTTATTTACCTGGGGGAAAGGGCATGGTAAGAAGGAAGGCTATATAGAAGGAAAGAAGAATGTACATCCAAAGCTTCAAGTTAGTAAACTCCAAAAGGGGTTACGAAGAGCTCCATCTAATCCTCAACATGACAGATGAAAATCTGTGTTGATATCTGCAGATTAATGCCCTTTGAGACAATAATCCCAAGTGCATAAATGTATGTTGATAATTCTGAATTGGCTTTAATGCTGTGTGTGTGCTCAGAATTATTCAGATGGGACTGGATGTCTCAAGCGAGCACTCTAATGCCATTATATAAATGAAGTGCGTCCATAGCAAGAATACTCAATGTGATTTTAGTTATCCAGTTTGAGCCAGGCTGATGATACAGGAGGCATATTTTTCTTCTGAAAAGAAAGACTTAAGTAACTGGGGAGTTAGAGCATAGAAAAAAATACACTAAAAAGGGCATACTTCAAGCATACCATCAGACAGAGACTACTGCATTAAGGATAACTAATGTGTAAACTCCCCCTTGAAAACATAAACCACTGATTGATATCAAGCTAAATGCACCGGAGGGTTTATGTAGCCAGTCATAAAAGAGGATGACACTGCCATTATGTTTTTCCTTATTGTGATTAGTTGATACAAAGCCAACAGACAGATTGCTGAGCTGAACTACACTGATCTTTGGTGCAGAGTGGCTGCTAGGGGTGTGAAGGGCTGCTGCTGCAGATGCTGTTTTTGACTTGGCCATGGCACAGCAGGGGAGCTCCCAGTGGTGCCAGCCATTGTCTGGGGTGTGCCTGACCCCCTGCAGATGCTCCTCAGGAATCTTCCTCCAGAGGCCAAGGTGTTAGGATCAATTCTAAAAGTGTCTTTGATCAATTAATTTCCGTTTCCGGATATTAACATTTTAACTAAGTTAGGCAAATTATACAGATGCTGGGCTTATTGACCAGAAAATTGTCAGCAAGAGGCACCATATGATGGAGTGAGCTCCTGTCACTTGCCCCAGATCCTGCCCACCTAGCAGTCCCAAAGCATGCAAATGTGAATAAATAGGTACCATATTGGTGGTACCTATACACTGAGGCATAAGGAACTAGCATTGTTCCGTATGCCTCAGCGCATAGTTATGCTGGTCACATGAGCACAGAAATGTCTTTGGACCACGCTGGCTCCCTCGGCTAAGAAACAGAGATAAGTATCACCCTAGAGTCGGACTCAACTGGGCAAGGGAAACCTTTACCTTTTTACTTCTCAATTTTTAGAGTTTGAACGGTGTTGAGCCATCAAGAAAAAGCTACATCCAATATAAATTGTGCTGGCTTTATTGGCAAGCCCTCTTTTGGTCCTTCTGTCTTAGTGGAGAGAGGTTCCTACCAGTCTGATACAGGACAAATTATGAGAAGCCTAATCTTGTGTATGAAGGATTTGACAGGAGCTTCTAAAAGCAGCAGCTGGGCATTTTGCAGGCAGCTGCTCTATGGAAGCCAGCTGTCCAATTTCTCTTGCACCTAAGCCAAAATGGTCAAAGAGACCAATCCCAGGATTCAGAGAAGAAGCAGGGTGCCTGGAGGACCCTGAAATGACCAAGAGGAGCCAGGCATAGCCATCCATGACTGGGTCAACAATAACCACATATCTGAGGAAGCAACCTGTTTGTATGATTTTGTTTTATATTTTGAAAATGAAGGGATATGCTTGGAAAATAGCTGCAAAGGACAGGGAATAACAGAATAACACAGTTGAAAGGGACCTTGGGGTTCTTCTGGTCCAACCCCTGTTCAGGCAAGAAACCCTATATCATTTCAGACAAATGGTTGTCCAATTTTTTTTTCTTAAAAACCTCCAGTGATGGAGCACCCACAATTCTGAAGGAAAACAATTCCATGGATTAATTGTTCTAACTGTCAGGAAATTTCTCCTTAGTTCTAGGTTGCTTCTCTCCTTAATTTATTTCCATCCATTGCTTCTTGTCCTGTCTTCAAGTGCTTTGGAGAATAGTTTGACTCCCTTTTCTTTGTGGCAGCCCCTTAGATTTTGGAACACTGCTATCATGTCACCCCTAGTCCTTCTTTTCACTAGACTAGACATATCCAATTCCTGCAACTGTTATTCATATCAGATTTAAGAAATAAGAAATAAATAAAAGGCTTTCAGCACTTTTAGAACTCTACTGATATAGTTATAACGGGGTGGAGAACGATGGTTCTTTTATGACTCTTGGACTTCAACTCCAAGAATTCTTGAGCTAGCCATGCTGGCTCAGGAATTGTGGGAGTTGAAGTCCACAAGTCATAAATGGGTTATCATTCCCCACCTCTGGTCTCTAATATCAAAATCTTGAAAGCCTGGCAGGGTTCTTTTTCCTTCCCTCTTAATCCCAAGAGAGTTAAGGTGGGCCAATCTTGAGTTTCTCCCTCATTCAACTAATGATTTTGTAATGGCTGCTGTATATTTCCTTCAAGGCCATCTTTACATTCCTCTATAGACAATCTATTGGTGGCGAAGGTTGTAGTTTACTTTCTGAGAAACCAAGGACTATAGAGAAGTGAGTAGAGCTCCCTGGGTACAAGTACTCAAGTACTTGTTAGTGGGACCTATCCTCCCCCCATCTCAACATTTGTATAGTTAAAGTATTGGTGGCTGCATTCCACTAAGGAGACCTGTTCTGGTGTTTTGGACTCAAATACAAATCAGAGGCCCAACAGTAAGGGTGACTTTGGGCTCATTATCCAGGATGGAGTAACTTGAACAGGTTACATCAGTACAAGGTACCAGATCTGGGTTATATATATTAAAAAAAATAATCAGATGTCCACTTTTCTGTATCTCTTTGCTGCCATCTTATGGTTGATACTGATGCAGTCTCACCTGTATCCAGTTTGATCCAATTCATGGAAAGTGATTATTTAAATAATCTGTTTAATAAAATGTAACAGCTGGGGCTGTTGAAATATATAGCCTCCAGAAAGGGAGAACAACCTATCTTGTTTCCCAGCTGGATATGGCAGTTCTTGGCAATGACTCAGTTCTGAAGCCTGTGGAGGTATAACACATGTTTTCCATTTCTATGCAGGGATGGGGCTTTGGCTATCCTTCAAATGAAAATGGAAGGGCAAGGTGCCTGCTGTTCTCTTGCTCCCCCTCTACCCTCTGTGGATCATAAGCTGGTTTTCTAAGATAAGGCGGTGATCAGAAGGGCTGCAGCAGCAGTGTCAGGGCAGTGGGGGCTGATAGCTGGCATACTCTGTGAGAGCTTCCCTCTTCTAGAATACTGTAGCTTCCCTCCCTTAAGGTGACCCTCATTCCTTGGCATGGCTTTCCAGAAAGTTGTGGAGGTCTGGATGTTCTGGAAATCCTGGGGGCTTAAGGGGTGGCGGTGGGAGTTATCAAAACCCAAATGTATTTATCATGATCTAATACAATATAATTATAGATTATGGTACAGTAGTCAAGATATCTTGATATTGCATTGGCTAGTTGCCCTTGTCTTTTCTGCGTTTTTACCATCTTTTAAAGATTGTAGCAGCTCAATATGTTTCATAAATAAATAAAAAAATTGAAACAGAGAAAGTTTGTCTAAGAGTTGCAGCATCAGTCTAGAAGGCAGGAAAACATAATAATATAAAATAAAATAAAAATAATGAAATAAAATAAATTCAGCCACTCTAGGCAGTTGCTTCTGGTATGTGGCTTTATGGTTATACCAGAACACAATTAGGTTTGGGATCTAGATAGGACTGCATCTTGTTGAAAGTCCCAAAGCAGGTTCCACGCCTTGACTATATTAAGGCTGTTGGGGTTGCATTGATGTAATAATCTCTCTCTCTCTCTCTCTCTCTCTCTCTCTCTCTCTCTCTCTCTCTCTCACTTCCTTCTCTCACTCCCTCCCTTCCTCCCCCCTCCCCACTCTCTCACACACACA
>JANHFL010003325.1:644632-656014 GCA_032468155.1 Oxyrhabdium leporinum
TCTATCTATCTATCTATCTATCTATCTATCTATCTATCTATCTATCTATCTATCTATCATCTATCTATCTATCTAATCATCTATCCATCTATCATCTCTATCTTTCTCTCTAAATTTCATCCCCATCACCCCCAAGGAGCAGCTATAAGTAGTACAAAGCTTTTTCACTCAAAATCAAAGCCTTCCCTTGAGACTGAATTAAGAATAGTCCCCCTGTGTGATAGGGGACTATTCTGCTATTCATGCTGTTCCTGCCTGCAGTCCTGTATGAGGGGTGTGTTGTAAGAATAAAAAAGGGATAAACTCATGAATATCAACACTGGAGGAAAACATAAACATATTTTATACAAATATAATTAAAATATTGGAAGGAGCTCCATTTTATCGCATATATGTCACATATGTGAGGGATGAATGGATGGATAAATCATCTTTCTTTTTTGCTCTTTCTTTGTAGACTGTAGATGGCAGTGTCACTTTAGCAAACTTCCAGATAAATCAACAGAGAGTAGGAGGAATAAACTGACAGCCAACAATTGTGGTGCCCTATTGTTGAGATCCATCAAAATACTTCACAAAGAATGAACAGGAGCTGCCTAGTGCCTATGGCCACCTCAGACTGTTGTAGTGAATATGATCCCTCCCCCATGTCCTCTTGCCCTATCAGTCTTGTCCCTTTTTCTCTTCATGGGAAAGAGGTGGACACCATTTTCAGCCACTGCTATACAGGCAGCTCCCTAAAGCTATTAAGAGGGGTGGGGAAGCTGCTTAGGTTTTGAGCATAGGTTTCATATTCTTTCAAAATACTGCAAAATACTGCACAGTTTTGAAAAAGGACTTCACCTAAATTAAAATAGGCCCATCCACCACTTGTTCAGCAGGTTGGGGGAGCTGGTGCAATAAAGTGGGAGAACTTTCTCTCAAAATTGCCTGCCTCTCTCTGCATGGAGCCACTGGGTTTTAACACAGCCAGCTCTCCCTTTTACCATGTTACTACACCATTCTGCTCAACTGCTATTTGGCAATCATCTTTTCAGCCAGCATTAGACCAAAGATAAAGCAAGGGAAGTCATTCTTTCAAAACATGGCAACTTGTGTGAGTTTGCCATCCCACCATATTCCCTTTATTGTGAAGTTTTCCCACCCCATCAGAGAGCTGGTGGGATTTCAACATAATCGTGTTCTGAAATGTGTTTGAATATTAGTAGCTCGAGTTGGTAGTTAGGCTGTTGGTTTGAGCTCCGAGCTTGGCAATTTGGTTGCAAACGTTTCGTCACTATTCGAGGAGACATCGTCAGTGCATTTTGAATTGTGCTCGTCTGTCAGAACACAGGTCTTTAAATATCTTTTTATGAGATGCAAATTAGTCTGAATGTTGTTTGTTCAGTTATTTCTGAGTCATGGTCTGATTTTGGACTGTAATAATAGTGTTCTATCATAGACAATGTTGACAGAAGTAGTTGCCCACTTTGATGGATGCAGTAAAGGGAGATACAGAACCTATTAGAATACATGACAAGCATTGGCTCAATTGAAGGGGCAGCCCTTTTTCCACAAGGTAGCCAATCCACTGCTGAGATTAGCCTGCAAAAAACCCTGAAATGCTTTAGCCCAAATGCAGGCAGCACTCAAGGCAACCTAGAGTGCAATTTAGAAATGGAAGACAGATGTGCATTCTGAGTTCCATTATCTAATAGTGTCAGTAATGATTGCTATGTGCTTAAATGGGGCAATGGTTCTTAATCTCTGGACCACTGATCAGAACATAAGCAGACCAATCAAAGGTTTCCTTTCTCGGTAAATTGTAATAAGTTACGACACTACAACATCAACATTTGAAATATGGTACATTTGTTCAAAAGTTGTAATAATAAAAGGGAACAAATACAATTTTAGCAGTTTTTAACTTGTTTCACCTGTGGCTACATCAATTAAATAAACAACAGATGTCACATTTCACAGTATTAACACACGTTAATGATAGTTATGATTATGAGGATCATCATGCTGAATCCCTAGAAAGAGTGCAGAGAAGAATAACAAAAATGATAAGGAGTCTGGGAGCTAAATCGTATAATGAACGGCTAAGAGAACGAGACATGTTTAACATAATTTAGAGAAGGCTCAGGGGAGATATGACAGATACCTTCCAATACATTGGGGGTTGTCATAGGGAAGAGGGTATTGATTTATTTTCCATGGCACCTGAGGGCAGAACAAAAAGCAATGGGTGGAAGCTCTTCAGAGGGAGACTCAACCTGGAAATAGTGGATTACCTGACATGATTAATCAAAGGAGTAGCTTCCCTCGCAGAGTTGGGGGTACTTCATCACTAGAGGTTTTCAAGAACAGATTGGACAACCATTTGTCTGAGTTGATATAAGAACTCCTGCCTTGAACAGAGGGTTGGACCTAGAAGACCCACAAGGTTCCTTCCATCCCTAGGATTCTATGAATTATTATTTGCATTTTAATTACTTATTTTTGATTTAATAATTTTAAAAGACCAGTATTTAAAGTCTAAGCAAAATGACTTTATTGAAAGAGTTGAGCTTTCAGAGATAATTATTTCTGTTTATAGAACTGTGGATTACAAACTGAAGAATAACAACTGGGTTCTGCAAAGAAATGAAGCTGGAAGGAAAGGTCAGCTGGGCAAATGAGCGCTTGCTGGCACTTGCTGGGGCAGCTGAAGCTGTCTGAGTCATGGCAAGCAGCCTCACAGGCATGTAGCTCTCAAATTGCTTGCCACCTTACAAGGCAGGTGGGGCAGGAATGGCTAAACACAGAGATGGGGGGGAGATACAGGTGAGTGGGGGGAGTTTGAGGCAGTCCCTTATCTTACGGAGGTTCTGGGCTGGGAGGTAGAAAGTTTGGAGTGGTTTGGACTGAAATGGGTACCTGCAATTCCTGATTAACAAAAATGATGGGATTGCTGCTGTAAGGTGGCATGGTCACACGATGTCTCACTTTATGACATACCACCTTAAAATGGCAATCCCAGTCCCAATTGTGGTCATACGTTGAAGAATACCTGTACTATTATGTGTAAAAATCCATGGATCAGGACATGCAACAATAGCCTTAAGACAGGAACAGAAATGAACAAGACTTCCTAAACTTGCATAAAAGGGGGGGGGGGCATACAGGGAACTACCAAGCAGTTAAACAAGGGAGCAATCATCTCTGAGAAATCCAGCAGATTTTTAAGGTGATTTCTGTGAAGAAATTGACTGTACATCCTCTCCCTCAATGGATTACTGTACATTCAGGTTTCTGTTTCCAAGGAAGATCTATCTCACACAGTAAACGTAATGATCCTTGACTCAAACCAACATAAATCTATTCATAGGTCTAGTTGGCTAGTCTTGGCAGTGCTCATATAAGCAATCTTCTTCCTAGTTTTCCTTTCCTTTAGCATTCTAATTGTAGAGTCTTCTTCTGGCTTCCATTCTTTTCTCCTTTCCCAGGCAAAGCATCCACAATCCTATCGAGTGCTTGGAAGTTCAGGGAATACCTCTAAAAATTAATAGTGGTAAAAGAAATTGTAGTTACATCCTGTCTTTTGTTTTAGTAACAAGTTTATCAGTCGTTCTTCAGGGAAAAAGAGTAATCACAAGGAAACCATACTATGTTCACATCATTTGGAGATGACGGAGAGCTTCTGCCGGGGCTAGAGCTAACACTGAAGTGCCATAGTGCTCATACACACCCCAATCACATTTACCCCACTGGGTAATTGAGTTGGTAGTGGATGGTCAAAAGGAAGGCAGGACCTCAGTCTCAAAGGAGAGGGATTTTAATCAAATTGTGCCTTGATTATTTGATTTCCCACCGATTTTGAAAGAAAAAGATAGACAAGAACAGCAAAAAAGGGTGATGTATTATGACTTACTCTTCGTCTCAGGTAGACCAAGGCTATGATGGAGAGGAAGACAACAAGAAAAATCAGTAACAGGCCAAATATTGTCTCAGTTGGTACAGAGGGCAAGCTGGAAAGCTGGGCACTGGCTGCAAGACAAAATTATATTAAATAAATCAGAATGGGGGGAAAATCAGAGTGGATCAAAAACTGATAAACTCAAAAATCCACCTTTAGCTTAATATGTGCGTATTGCATCACTTGGAAAATCAATTATCTGATCTCAATTATTTGTAGTAAAATGGCAGCTACTGGATGAGATGTAAACAATGCCATTCAGAACTGAATCACATACATTTTGTAGTCAGTAAATTAAGATTATGCAAAGTTATTTTTTAATTTGATGGGAGTGGTCACAATGTTTGGTTAGACGAAACAAAATGCAGAAGTAATTGCGAAGCACCATATATATCAAGATAAAAGTTGTGTTGTTTATTTAGCAACACGTCTCACTGTATTGCATAGGGACATATTCCTGCATATAGAATTGTACTTTTTGCTTTTTTTCCCTTCCTTCCAAATCAACTGCAATTAGTGATTTGATTTGAAAAAAATAAGGTACAAATAACATTAATGCTGTAAACTAAGAGAATAAGATCGAAATCTCAGTCACAGCTGCTTTAGCAGCTTTATCACCATTGCTGTGCTCTTTGATACCCTCAAATGCAAACTGGAGTTATTGATCACTAGAGGCTGCCTAGAGGACTAGGTCATTTTGGAACAGTAAGTGAATTGGTTAAAATCAACTATCTGACTGCACTCCAGGTATCCTTTACTGTCTGAATTTTATGACACCACCATTCCAATCTAGAAGCCCATAGCTTTACTCTGAGGCGCCACAAGGTTTAGCATAGCTCTGCTTTTCAATCTCTGCATAAAATTTTTAAGTGAGATCATCCAGAGACTTGAAACGATATGCAATTAATAACCAGATGCCAACTATTCCTTCTTCTTACATTGAAAGCAAGGGAGGCATTTCATAAAAACTGTCTTGAACAATTAATAGACAGTGTTACAAAGTATGGGTTGAACCCAGCAGATTGGATATCTCAGTGGTGGGTAGTTAATCTGTTGAATAAATTGACCACAACGTCTATCCCAAGTCGCTGTTGGGGCCTTTTGTTGGAACCATCAGATTGTGTGTGACACTCATTCCCCCAAATAAAAACAAATGCTTCATTGGGGTTTCAGTTGGACGAGAAGTAATTGGATTGCTTAATTTTAATAATGTCATTGTCATCTATAATCTCAGGCCAGTATTGCTGCTGAATTGCAACTCCCAATAGTTTTATCCAGGCTGGCCAATGGGGAAGAGCAGTGCAGTTCACTATCTTTGAAGGCAGGGAGTCGAGCTTTTTTTAATCGGGAGCTCCAATTTCCAAGACTACAGAATTGTCCGTGTGTCGTCTCCCCCACCCCCTCTCCCCGCCTGAAAAGGAAATGAGCTCAGGATTTCTCCCCTCCGCCTTCGCACGGGGGCTTTGTTCTCCCAAAGACCAAGCGAGCGTGAAGCGTGCGAAGGAAAACAAACGAACGGCAGCGTTGCTCTTTCGTCTTCGTCCCAGCTCTCCTTTGTTCAGGGGGAGATGAAGGAGAGTCGGAGAAAGACAGCAGCCCGTGCAATTGACACCGGCCCCTGCGTATGTCGGGAATGCGCCAGGGCCCATTCGGCGCTGGGGCGATGTGGTTCCAGTCCGCTACCCCGTCCTGGCCCCACTTCGCTCTTCCCTTTGGGGCGAGCAGCTGGGGAAGCTGCCGCGGTTGTTTCCGCTCCTCTCAGCCGCGGCTCCCGCAAGTGAGAACACCCTCTCTCTTCTCCCTCTCCACCGGTGGCTGGGCGCATAAGCGGAGCCAAAGGCGACCACCAGCGCCGGACAGCCTGGCTCGCCCTCCTTAGTCACCGGCCGAGGCGATGGCTTCGCCTGGCCGGGTTGGGGAAAAGCCGCCGAGCTTTGTTTCGGAGGAGGGTTGCGAACTGAGCACCGGGGGAGGGGGAGAGCGAGGAAGTGAACGGGATGACGTCAGCGGCTCGCGGCTGGAACCCGTCCAGGTCACGCTCCCCCTTGAACAAGCGTCTGCCCGCCCGGCAAAATTTTGAAACCTTGCGGTAGAATTTCTCTGGGGGGGCTCAGGGATAGCCTGCCCTCACGTCGTCTGGGTCAGACTATTGCAGGACGCTGCTTCTTCTGGGGGGTAATCGGGAAACTCTGCTTATTCAAAAGCAGGGTGCGAGGCTAACAATGGGAACTGGGCAATACGATCTTGTGCACAGGGGCCACTGCACTGCGTTCTTGTTTGTTTTCAAGCCCAGTTTGTGGGTTTGCCTTGGGTCACTTGTACCTGGGTCTGAGTCACTTCTATCTTTCTGTGGTTTCTGAGCTTCATAGGAGATCTTTCAATCTTTTTGCTATCTGAGTTAGGACAGCTGGTGGGCGTGAGGGTTACTTTTGAATGCTGTTTCCAAACAACTTCTCGGAATGCATAATACCAGAAGAAGTTTCTATTTTCTCCAAGCTTCTGTTAATCTGTTTTATCCGGGCCCTGTGCTGAAGCTTTTACTCTCTTTCTTGGCAAGCATAAACATGTGAACTGTTGTGATCCATATAATTTAGAGTGAAATATGCATTTCTTCAATTAAAGAAACAAAGAATACCTGCAGTTTCCAGGTGATACTGCACAGATCCCAGCTTCCCCTCCGGACCATGGGCGCTGCATTCCCAGATGCCTGCATCCCTTGATGACACCTGGCTGAATTCCTGGATTGGGCCCCATTTCACCGACCTACTGGAACCAGACTGAGAGCTGTTGCTGGATTCCAAGTCCAGCCACTTCCATTGAAAATGCTCTTTTCCTGTGTAGTAGCTGAGGTTACAGATGAGGACCAAGTGAGAACCTTCAGGAATTCTTGGCCCAACAGTGCTGGTAATGACTGAAAGAAAGCAAGGAAACAGAAATCACTAATCCCCTGTCCCTCTCACCTTCCTCCTACAGCACTAAGTTAAATTACTCAAACTGCAACACTGAGACCTGAGTCTATATAAAGTATTAAACTATTATGTATTATTCCCATACTGAACAGCCCTAGGTTGGATTGAGGAAGAATGACTAGTCTAAAGTCATAAAATGAGCTTCTATAACTAAGAATAGATTTGAACCTGGGTCTCCTCAGTCCTAACCCAACTTTGTAGCTACTACACTACACTGTCTGTCTGAATTTAATTTGAAGTTGTTCACCCTACATGGTTTAATATCACTTTCTTCCTTGAGTTGATGATACAGAGTAGAAGTATGCTGGATGTCATCAGCATACTGGTGAAACTCTCCTCCAAAACTCTAGAACAGGGATGCCCAACCCCCAGTCCATGGCATGCCAGCAACTGGGCCGTGCAAACAAGCAGAGCCTCATCCACAGAATGAAGGCAGCACAAAAAACCACACCCCCTCTGGTTCATGGAAAAACCTTTCTCCATGGAACCGGTTCCTGGTGCCCAAAAGGTTGAAGGCCACTGCTCTGAATGAAATCATGAATCTTCCCAATAATATCATGAACATTTTCAACATACTAGAAGACAAGTGGAACCCTGTGAGACTTATTCATCCATTTATGAATGGCTGTTATTTTGATGTCTGTAATTCTCTTTAATTTCTCTTGGACTTCTACAGTTACTATTATATTGTTCAACATTTTTTTTCTTCCTAGCATTTTTCCTGCAAGTGCAGGACCTGCTTTTTTAAAAAAATGATTAAAAGAAGTGCTTAGAATGCAGTTTTGCAGGCTAACTCTGCCCACAATCTGGAGTTTGATCCTGATGAGACTCGAGGTTGACTCAACCTTCCATCCTTCCGAGGTCGATAAAATGAGGGCCCAGATTGTTGGGGGCTGACTCTGTAAACCATCCATAGAGTGCTATAAAGCACTGTGGGGTGGTATATAAGTCTAAGTGCTATTGTTATTGCTATGCATTGGTTGTGCAAGAAATTGACTGATTGGCTTGTCCCTTGACCTTGACTGGCTGAGAAAGAATGACTGGCAGCCCAAAGTCACCCAGACGGCTTTCATGCCTAAACCAGGACTAGAACTCAGTCTCCTGGATATTTCTTTCTCAACTCCTTCCTCAAAACTCATTTTCCCAGAAGCAGAAAAAAAAATCAAGCCAGGAAAACGTTTAAAAAGTGGTAATGTTTCTAATAAAAGTAACTAGAAAAGTGCCTACGAGGAATCATAGGTATTAACTTCTACAGTACTGAAAGCTCTGAGTGCAGATACGAAGGGTGGGTAAGGCAAGAATTTAGAAGAGAGTGAAAACAACCCAGCATCACACCTGCCCGCCACCAGGCTCAGTACCACCAAATATGTCTCAGGAGTTTCCATTCATTGTGGCTGAGTCTCAGATAAATAATCATAGAATAGCAGCCTTGGATTTTTTTCCTCTGGATAAGCAATCCTTCCTCCCCCCCAACCCCCCCGCTCCCGGTTCAGTTGTGCCTGATTCTCAGAAATTGCCTGGACATGCCTCCTTCCTAGGGCTGAGACAAAGTGATTGGCCCAAAGTCACCGAGCTGTCTTCTGCCCAAGGTAGGATTAGAACTCACAATCTCCCTATTTCTAGCCTTAATAGCTACACAATTCTGGCTCTCAGATGAGCAATACAAGCATTTTAAAAATTTAAGGGAAGCTCTTTACTATATAACTCTGGAGCAGAGTTATAGAATCTGGGATAGATTTCAGGAGATCAATGAATTTGTATGAAAAAATATAACTGATCTTCAGCTAAATTTTAGTTTGTCATGTCATAATGTATATAGGCAACAAAGTAATATATTGCTCATAGACTCCAAAAATGTTTGCTAACATCAATAAATCCAACGATCTAAAATGATTATACCTTAAAAAAAAATATTGTCATGTTATTCATTTAATGAATTAATAAAGGATATATATTGCTGTATTATTATGTATCTGTTGTTTTTTTTAAATCTTTTGATACCTGCTTTTGAGCATAATTGATTTTCCTCCGTAACTATGTATTTTATTTTATGCATTAAAATACATCTTTCTGAAAAGAACTCTAGGTCTCACTCAACTCTCAGAATAGTCCATGAGAGAAAAAGGTGAAGAGTTTTGTTCTACCACTATTCTGACTGAGTTTAAGTCTACAAGTCTTTTGCTCTGCTTGCCTCACCTATTACTCTCTGGATACATTGGCCATCAATTCCATCTTTCCAGATAGTCTGGTTAATAGCTGGGAATGATAGGAGTCTATGGGAATGATAGGAAACATCCTATTCAATTATCCCAAAGTGGTAAGTATTCTGGTGTTCCATGCTCCCACGTGATAAGATAAATGTGCTACCAGTTCAAATTTCTTTCAGGGTGCTGGGAAGTAGGATGGATTATGTTCCCTTAACTTTCAGGGGAAATCCCTCAAGAGAAGAATGCCCCGCTACAAGTTTGTTCCTCACCTGTCATCACTGCCAGAGTAACATTCTGAATTATAGTAACGCCTTGGATGATGATCTCGCAGAGATATTGGCCTGCATCATTTGATCCAACAGCTGGGAGATGAAGAGTGAAATCTTGATGGTTTTCATAACTGGGAGTGGGTTTGGCCTTCAGTTCTCTCCCTGCCATGTATCTCCATTGGATGGCCACCCCTGAAATTCCATAGTTCATGGGATTGGAATTCAGGACACAGGGCAGATGAGCATCAGATCCAGCTGCTGTATAGATGACAGAGTGAGCTTGCTCAGCAAATCCTATAGAGGAGACAATAAAAATAACACTCTGTGTTTAGCAGTGGGATACCAGAGGGTGCAAAAATGAGTGATAGCTAGAATTCAGTGCGCAATGGTCTTTCTGACTCATTCAAGCACACTAAGAAGGAGAGAGAAATAAGCATGTTTTTACTTATGCTCGTTCTCCCCCCCCCCCCCAAGGAGAAGAACTGTGAGATGAGATAAGAAGATGGATCTCACCTATAACTTGAAGATTGTATCTGACTGCAATTGTCTCCCCATCTGCAAAGGTGAGTTGGCAAACCCAGTGACCAGTGTCACTACTGACCGATTCAGTGATAAGCAAGGTTTGACCCATAGGATGAAGCCTGTGGGAGGTGCGAACGAGGACATCTCTGTGGAACCAGAGGATATTGGTAGGATTTCCTGGGTAACTGGAGTTGCAGTTTAGCCTGACCGATTCAGACTCAATTAGAGGACGAGAAGGATGAGCAGTGACTGTTAAGAAAAGGAAAATTGTGTAGTAATGTTCACAGACCACTTTGATCCCTAGCCTGTGGGACTATTGATGCATTGATTGTCAGGCCTGCCTTGTTCGGAAGACCTTCTATTTTTATGATATGGAGGAAAGGAGTGAGAAAGGAAGGGAAATCATGATTTCTTGAAGCACTCTACCAGCCTGGTTTTGATACTGTTAAATGGATAGCTCTTACAGTAAAAAAATGCTGAAAATAACAAGGTAAGATGGTGGGGACTTTCACATCCTATACAGTCTGAGTTACCTTACTGCTTCTATTCAATGGGGGACATAAATCATTTTGAAATGTTGAATCCCATAGATGCATGCAGCTTCGGAATTGCTGCTTGCGTAGCAAAGAATCCAAGCTTTTTAAGGATTCTAGCCAGATCCAGATTCAGGCTTTGTCCTCGTGAGAGTCTCCATCCCTCTCTGAAAGGGTTACTTTTATCTTTGAGCAGCTATCCCATCCACCTACCTGACACCACACCAAGCTCCACCAGGCAATGCCAGTCCTCTTTCCCATGTCTCACTCGTGCCTCATAGGTTCCTGCATCTTCCTTCAGCAATGGCTTAATGTGGAGTGAAAAATTCCCCTTAAGAAAGCCAATGTCCCAGACAGTTACTCGGCGCATCATGGAATGGGCCAGACTCTTAAGCCCACTGGGCTTCACCTTGAGCACCAAATGACGTTTCATGAAAGAACTGGTCACAAAGAAAAAAGGAAAAGGAAATGGGAAAAGGAAAAAGTGGAATATAAAATAGAAGTGCAACTAATCCACCCGGCCCTCCTTTCCAAATTAAATAAAACTGGATCATTTTGCCTTACCTGCCTCCATGCCGCATCCAGTGAACCTCTAATCCTTTGTACAGGTGCCTCAAGTTGTCTTTCACCGTCTGCGGATTCAGGTAGCAAGGAAGGGTCACATGTGTGCCTTCCTCACCCCACACCCTGTACTTCTCTCCTGTTAAATAAGATATATTTCTGGCTGCAGGAAGATGATTGATCCAACACAAAACAAAAGACATGAAAATAGCTCAGCTCTGAACCCAAACAAGGTAAAGGAGTCTGAAAGAAGACTCAGGAGGGGACAATCTGTGGCTTTAAAACATGGAAGATGTAGCTAGATAATAGCATATTAGGCAACGAGGGCTCAAATGCAAGGAACTCATACAAAACAAGTAATGCAGATTTTCTTCCAACCCC
>JANHFL010003325.1:661810-679747 GCA_032468155.1 Oxyrhabdium leporinum
CCGGGTCCTCATTTTACCTACCTCGGAAGGATGGAAGGCTGAGTCAACCTTGAGCCTAGTGGGATTTGAACCGCTACATTGAATCAGCAGAAGTGGCCTGCAGTTCAACACTCTAACCACTGCGCCACCTAGGCTCTTATATATATATATATCTGTAAGGATATATATCTATATATATATCCTTACCTAGGCTCTTATATATATATATCTGTAAGGATAAACTGGATTTAAATGTGAACTTAGTGTAGAGCTATTTATTAAAGAAGCCAAACAAATTACCTCTTTTATGGATGTCCTAGATTTAGACTTATGGCATATGCAGACTTATTACCATACAATATATGATGATCATAATGAAATGCATAAAACAAATAGAAAACAAACAAGTTCAAGTATCCTGAGAATTAAACAATGGACTCGTATGGTGAAAATAATAAATAATTATAATCTTTTTAACTAAAAGATTTAATGCTGATCAAAAATTCTTTTAAAGGAAGTTTATCCAAAACTTTTCAAAGTGTTTCAGCAACTTAACTGAAGGAGGATAACCTGCCCCAAATTTAGGAGGGACTTGGAATGGAGATTTAGGATTGTCTGAAAAGGGTTGGAGTCTTTCTGAAAGTTCATTATTGCAAGTAACTGAAGAAGACCTCCTTCAACTAAAGATTTAATTATTTTTAAAAGACTAATGTGTAACCCAATATGAGTAACATATGTTATAGAAAAAGATTACAGAGATCTTGTCCTTTTACTTTGTTTACAAAGCTCTATAATTCAGGGTCATCCAATTAAAATTTTGGATCAAATTCAGAGTCTTTCCTCACTATTGATTTCTAGCATTATCTACCTATCTTGGAGTTGTTGTGATATTTATAATCCCACTTGCTGATTTCCTTGTCTTGCCTCTATTTTCAATCATAGCCAGGCATCTGATTCCCCTCCAAGGTACAGCCTAACAGATTTTACTCACTTTGGATGATGTCAGAATAAGTGGCAATTATCTTAATACCAATACAGCTAAAGACAACTGACCCTGTGCCATCTGGATTATCAACAAGGTGTGATAGTCATGGGGCATGGTAGAAAGAAGAAAGAGTTTGCATTGCCTTGGTAAAACGAGGAGGATGCAGTCCATCAGTGCATTATATTGCCATTTTTCACATCTGAAGATCTAATAGCAAAGTGGAATCAGTGGAAAACAGTGGAAGTAGACCCAGATTAACCTTCTTTTCCCAAGACTTGATTCAATTATCAGCTCCATAGTATCATGTTCTCTTTTGGTCACCACAATAAAAATTCACATCCAAAAAAAATGTTTGCTTAATGGCAGATTATACCAACTTCTATTAATCAACACCTCAGTTACATGCACATTGCACAGATAAATCATGTAGAATGTATCAAAGATATCCTGCTGAAGTAATCAATTGGTGCATGTGCACAATTCAGTTTGACAGGAAGCTTGCAAAACTCACTGACAGGCAAAAATGTTTGGCAGGCAAAAAAAGAAACAAGAGACGCCTCATCTATCTTCAGGGATTTATTATAAAATTGGGATGGTTTCATTTTCTAAATATTTTGCATAGTGTTTGCCATTGGTAGCAGCAAATGCAGCTTTATTTGGTTACTGGTTTTCTCCAAGTAAGGAGAAGAAAAGAGTACATGCTCAGAGGTATGGTTTTCTCACATGCCACTTTACATGTCCTTTAAAAGAACATGGCATGCAATTGCCTAATTCATTTTTATTTCCATCTCCCTCACTGGTAATATAGATAATTTCCTCTGTAGAAGTTTAATTTGGTGGGTAATAGTTCTCCTCTATTTATTGTCTTCATTCAACATCACTTGTTATTTACTCTTGCTTTTTCTATTTAAAGTCACTGTTACACTGTATAAAATACCCACTTATAAAAGTTTTCCTTGCATCCCAAATTATTTTTGCTTCTATGTCTCTATTAAGATTCTCAGAATATTATTTTACCTTTTTTATCGCAATGCTCTATTACTGCTTCCATTTTCAGTTTTTTGTAAGGATTAAAAGAATCTTTTAAAAGTTTTTGGTTTTAATTTCTAGGAAGAAAATTCATTCCTGTTCAAATGGAGGACTTACATTTCAGACCTCTATGCAACATTAGAGTTCAGGGCTATCACCAAAGAAAAGAAGGAAACAGCTTATCTAGTATTTTAAAGACAAGAGAGAGATAAAATAGAAAGATAGAGGGGGGGCAGACCCTCCTTGACTTGTTCCTGACTCCAGGAATATTGCAGTCCATTTTTAAAATATACTAGACATCCTATAGTGGGAACAGGAGTAACTTTAGACTGGATTCTTCATTGGGTTTCCTTCTAGCAGGGAGCATCGGAAATCTCCCTTTCTTCCTTCTTTCCCCCTTCCCTTCCCTTCCCTGAAGGCAACTAAGTGACTGCTGCTGGGTGTGGAAGGAGTGAGGGATTGCAAGACTGGCTGGGAAACTGTCACAGAACATTGAAAATGAAGATCACAAGTTGTAGCACAGCTACAGCTTCCCAAAATTTCATTCTCTTGGGAGTCATAGGTCCTGGATTTTGGACTCATTCTGTAATTTACTCCATATGAGGTACCTTGGTTCAAAAATTGTTGCATTATGATGCCTTATTTCACCATTTAAAAGTCATGACAAGAACAGTTTTAGTAGTATATAAACTGAATCGATTTGTAAATGATTTGTGGCTTTTCCGGCCACTGAAGTATAGAAATAACATTTATATAAAAACACGAATGTCTTCTTTATAATTGATGCACTACACATATATGATTCATGTCACTGGTTAAGTGCTAAACGACTTGTGAAAAGTTGCCTGGTTGATTGCTCTTGAGGCAGGCATTTAGTCGAATTAAATCCAGTTTAATTATTTGCAAAATTGTCCTTGGATTCTGTTCCAAGCAATGCTAAGTGTGGCCACCAGAGGGAACAAAGGGAACCCAATCCATGAGCATACTGTATATCCAAAGCTTACTTTAGGTCAATTGTAGGAAAGCGATTTTTGAATCAGGTCAAAAATTCAGTATCATATATGTGGGCCTAGATCAGGGCATTCTCTTTAACATTGGATTGAATAATTAGAAAAGTGCTAATGCATTTTGTAAATTCAGAGCTGATTCACAAGTCATGCAAATTTTCATTTGCTGAATCAGATAAGCATTCTGCTCTAATAGGCAGTTGCACTGTGATATGGAGCGTCCCAAATCAGAATATGCAACTTCCTCAGTCTGACTATAATCACTAGAGAAAGATCATTTAGAACAGTGTTTCCCAACTTTGACAACTTTAAGCCAGCCGGGGAATTCTGGGCTTTGAAGTGCATCCATTTTAAAACTGCCAAACACTGATTTAGAGCACTGCAGAAATTACATTTTACAGTACTAATCTGCTTGAGAAAGGCAACCTTTGGGAACTCTGTGAATTCAGATTTAAGGAAAGGTGTTATGTTTGAATATTTCCCCAAATAGAACTTCAGCAGCAAACTGCATGCATGCAGAGAAACGGGAATGTTCTCTAGAGCATGCAATGAGCCTGACTGATGCTGTGAGAGCTTTGCTCCAAAATGGCCACTAAAATGGCCACCAAAATGGCTGTCTCATCATTCAAAGCTAGTCCTTTTAGGAGAGGAATAGCCTTTCTTCTCAGGCCTCCTGATTTCAGTGATGGCACCCATAATCCAGTGTGTAGCAACATCATCTCCAAAGGCTTTCTCTAGACTCACGAGAGTGCCATTTAAGTGCCAGGCAATCCTTTTTATTCCGCTAGACATTTTTACACTCTTCTAGACATGTATTTTATTTGTCATTTGGAAGCTGTGTTGTATTGTGATGCGATTGTTGTAGCATTTTAAAACGTAATGTTGTAAGCAGCTGAGAAAGCAGGTTCCACACATTTTATTTCATGGGAATGAGCCAGCTTAACTTTTCTTCAGATCAATTAGTAGTTTCCACCCAGCTGGGCTTTCAGGCCCCAGTAAATCTTACCAAGCCCCTTAGCAGGAATGTGAGGCTTCCATATAATTTACAGTACAGTCCACGTACAATGCCTCTGATGCCAAACCTCCCCCAAAGAATTCCCTTTTACCTACCCATAGCCGATCCTCCCAAATATTCCAGTCATCAAAAGTTATTCCTTGCCTTTATACCTTCCCACATTTGCAGTCCAACTTCTTTTTAGAGGATCAGTCTGTGATTTTTTTTTTGTTCTAAGCAGGAAATGTGTAAATTCTGTGGGGCATCTGCTGCAGAGTCTGTGTTCAGTACAACTTGTTCCATTTCCCTCTCCGGCATTATGATGCTCTGATTCCAGCCAAACCTATAAATGCTTGTGACTGCATTGGTTGAATCTGTGGTAATTCAACACAGGGACAGAACAATGCTGTAAAAACTTTCCCAATGGACAATCCAACCATTAACTAGAACTCAAGGAATCTTGTGTAGAACTGCAATCTAATAAAATCATAACACATACACACACACACACCAGGGGCTTGCCAACAGGCTTCCCTATGAAGGAAACATACTCAGGTAGCCCTCAACTTAAAACCATCATTCATTTAGTGAGGATTTGAATTCCCAACGGCACTGAAAAAAAAAAAGACTTATTACCAAATCTCACACTCAACAACCATTGTAACATCCCCATGGTCACAGGTTCAAAATTCAGGTGCTCGGCAACTGGCGTGCATTTTTGATAGTTGCGTTGCTCCAGGGTCATGTGATCACCACTTGCAACCTTAGTAGCCAGCTTCAGATGAGCAAAGTCAATGTGGGAAGCCAGATTCACTTAACAACTGCATGGCTTAGTTTAACAACTGTGGTAGAAAGGTTGCAAAATGGAGCACACTTCACTTAACAAGTACCTTGCTTAGCCACAGAAATGATGGGCTCAACTGTGGTCGTAAGTTGAGGAGGTTGAAATCTGCTCACTTTTAGCGCTAAGTGTATCACATATCCTAAGCTAAAGTTACAATAACAGATCATTGTTGACCAATGAAAAACTGATTCACAAAATTACAAAGTCATCACAAAAACTTCAAAAGGAAGCCCCAGTATAGTTTTATCAAAAGATTTTGAAACCATGTTTTTATTCATTAGTGTTACTATGTGTAACTCTTTTCTTACACTTTTTGGCTCCTGTAGAATTACCATAGATTTATGCACAGGGTAAAGAAAACAGAGGGTTTTTTTTCCCCTTTCTCTCCCCCAGAATCCTACATTTCTAATATTTTTCTTTGCACAATACACAAACTCCAGATTTTGTTACCAAAAATCAGGGTTAACAACCAAGCTGGAGAAGCAGAAAAGGGAATAAATGCATAAGGAAAGTATCAGTGACTACTAGCTATCAGCTTCAAATACTATAATCTCAAAACCATTTGCTGGACAACAAAAGTTGGAGATCCATACATCTGTCTGCTGCTTATAGGCTTTTCAGAAGCGTTAGATCAGTCATCAGGGCATCAGAATGGAGAAATAAATGTGTCTTTGATCTAACAGAATGAGCATCTTTTGTTCTTACCTGTACCATGATTTTTCAGCCCCACAGCTGACTGTTTTTCCCCACATATGGGAATAATTAAAGGGTGTTTCCATCTTAATCTGTCATCAAACTATGGCATCACTTTTATCCCTAACTTTTTAAAATGTAACTACAAACGGGAGATGATTAAATGCCAACTAGGAATAGAATGTATTTTTAAGTTAGCAAAGTTTGTTAGTTTAAGAAAAATAAATTATTGTGTACTAGATCTGACTTGAATTGAATGCAGATGATTGTGCCATCTGCATGGCAAATTTTCCAAAGCAAAAATTATCTGAAATCTTTTTGAAAGGTTTTTTATTTACAGTGCTAAACAATATATATATTTATATATCTCATCCTCATAATGTCTGTGCCATAGAAAATACTGCAGATGGATCTGCTTTAATTTACAAAGGAAAACAACCAAAGAACCTGACAGGAACAAGGGAGAAATCAAACTTTGGTCCCCTAATTAAAAAATAACAAACACCCAAAATGGGAAAAAAACCACACTGAATCACACATTACTTTACACATTACAAACAAGCTTTGCCTCCAGGAAGAAAAAAGTTCACCAGATTCAGCTTGCTGCCTGTCATTTAAATTTGTACAAAATGCATTAATTAAAAACTGTAATTTTTTTTTTTTAAGTAAAACACATTTCACTGTATTATCATCATCACCACCATCACTACATTTTGACTTTTTCCTGCAATAGAAAGGGAACAGGCACAGCCCAGGAACACATCGTGGCAAATTTCCCCGGCCCTGGACTTCCTGCGTGCCAAATGTGATTTAACCCTTTCAGCACCATAGAAACTCCACAAGGTTGTGGAAGGGGCCAAGAGGAACGGGGAGGGGTGAAGTGCTGGATGGGAGCAGGGAGGAGTTTGCAAGGAGGTGTTGAAAGCTGAGGAGGCGTGAGGATCTCAGGCAGCAATTGTGAGGGTGTTCTGGGAAGAGATCGGAGGAAGCAATGTTTCTAAAGACTGGAGCTATCTGAATGGAGGGTGAGGGGTAATGAAACTGTAGAGAGCACTGTAGTATGGAAACAGATCTTGGAGCTGGAGAAGAGCTTCCTTCAGCTTCCTCTTGACAGAAAGCACATTGAACTCCTTCCTCATCTGCAGCTACAGCACTACAGAGGCTGCCTGCACAGACAGAGGAATGAAGGTGTGCGGATAGTTGGACAGCGGAGAAGAGGATGCAGATGGAGCCAAGAGGATCAAGCTGAAGAGCCATTTTCTGTCTTCTTTCTTTTCGGGTCAACTTCATCCTTCAACAGAAAAAGGTGGATGTATTTGGTAAGAAACACTTTGCCTTTAATACAGGTGCTTCTAATTCAGTTGATTGGTGAGTGGAAAATCAAAGAACTGATACACCGGTTGCGCCAGCCAGCAATTTGGAAAGTGAATCCCAGAAGTTTCTGTAAAATAATCACTGCTGTGGATCCACAAGACATATAGAGACATATATCCTCTTTAACTGTGCCTATAACGTTAAATTTCTTGCCTGACATTAATAACTCTTTTGGGTTCCAGATGCCACCTGCAATTTTAAGTTATAATCTGAGGACCAATAATGTTTGAAAAGTAGCCACAATCTTGAAAGATATTGATACTTTTAGCAGTGTTTAGCAAAAGTTACCATTATATGTTAACTTTTTAAAATAATAAAAAAATACAGAAATCCTGCAGCTACTGTATTATTATCAGTTTCATCTTGACGCCCAAGAGTGCAGTCAGTCTGATCCATTTGTGTTACTTTTTGTTTACTGACTACCACACAGCAAGTCTATGGGACGAGCAAGACCGGGGAATGAAGAACAGATCAAGGGTCACTACCACCAATCTCCATGGAGGGACCTGCCACCAACATCTTGCCTCATATTAGAAATTGTCTAACTCCATTCTATATGCTACTTGTACAAAGGGCCTTCGGGAATTAAGATTTCCATGAAAATGGTGGGAACCTTCTTGTTAGCTACTGTATCAGTTCACACCAGGCCCACAGTTTCAGATGCAAACCTTGCCGCGATCTCTAGAAATTCTGTGTGTAGTCTCACTTAATCCAAAACTTCTCAACATACTTATATACTCAATCATCGTATCTGTTGCCTTCATACAATGAAACTGTAAACTGTCCAGAGTCACTTATGTAGTGAGAGGGGCAATGTCCAAATTTGATAAATAAATTGCTGTAGTGTTGAATCAGCTCCTGGGTAGTTAGGTGCTACATTAATATCAATTTTGTTGCTTACTTTCCCTGTATATTCCCACTAAGGCATTCCTGAACACAGTAAGCAGAGTTCCTACTCACCTCTTCCTGCTTCTTTTCTGCAGATCGTTTTACGGCATGTGTATCTGGTTCTCGTTCATTCTCATCATCTTGGAATTAGAACAAAGAGTAAATCAATGCTAATTAACCCACACATGGAATTCACTTACCAAAAATTTATGAATTATGTGGCTGACTTGCTCTTACCTTCATCTTCTTCATCCTCATCATCTACATCCTCAGGATTTGCATCTTCATCATCTTCCTCTTCTTCAGCCCCATTTTCATCATCCTGCATAAAAGAAAGTCACAATGATAAAACAAGTGTCACCTGCCAAACAGGTGTTCAATCCATTATCCTCATAAAGCTAAGCCCAGCAGACTTTGGCTGTATTTATATCTGTTTATTTCAGCTCATATCCCCGAGACAGGTTCAAACTATAGCCACCATTATTCTATTACACATATAGCTCCCTCTTCTTTTGAGAAGTTGAGAGTTCTAGCAACTCTCAGCACCAAAACTGCTTAGTTTCATCAGCAGGACTCTGCTATGAACTTATTTTTTGCTCCTCTTATACCGACAGCTCTTTTGCTTTTCAAAGCACAGCTATCCTTCTAAATCCATTTCTAGAGTAATTGGCAAGTCAGCATGGGAATAGAGTAAGAATGAGGGTGGATGTATGCACATTCCACACACTATATTAGGCATTTCAACAACTGATCCACTGCTAAGAGCCTAGGCATGTTTCTTTTAAATGTGTTGACATTATCACTTGAAAGGTTTTCAGCCACATGTCAAGTCCTAATTATGACTTTCAAATGCTGGGTTGGATCTTCATTGATCTGTCATTGTTTTTCCTAGCAAATACTTTGTGACTAAAACCTCTTGGTATCTTTACTTGTAATTATGGAACCACTCCATTTCATCTTTGTTTTTATAGATTACTCTGATAATAAAGAAATACTATGCAAAGGGCTGAATCAAAGTTTTGGGACACTACTGTGAACTATGCAGGAGAAGGATGGAAAAAAGAACCATATGGAACAGTGTAAGATACACAGGTAAATATGTGATAAGCCCTAGTTAGAAACAGAATTCTGTACTAGGTAAATGTGGTCTTTTGCAGCAATATATTTTTAATGGATTATGTGAAAGTCCTCCTACCTCTTCCTCCTTTTTCCTTAGGGACTTCTTCATTTTCATCTAATTTTGGATAAAGCTGACAGCACAAGGTATCTTGTCACCAAAACTTTTGGATTATACAGATTAGGGATAGAGCTTTCATAGCTATCATTTTGCTCCAAACTCCACTCCAGTCTTTGTCCTTCTCCACACAGAGAAAAAAAATTCCCTGAAAGGTGGATGTATTTTTATAGTAGGAGGGAGCAACTTTATCCACCAATACCATGCCAAATCTAGAAGGTTTCTAGGGAGGCAATCAACCCATGCCCACTTTGAGAATAAAATGTTAAATTGTGTCTTTTTAGCCTAATACCTACACAACTCTGCTCATTTGCTGGTTTTCTTCAAAGCAAGCTCCAAGACGTAGAAGGGTTTATGGTAGCCAACAATAATCTCACTTGTTCTCTGTGCTTCTGCCATCTGCATGGACTCCCTCCACGGTTCCCAAAGACAGATACAGATACAAAAGAACTGACCTAATGACAGCCTATCTAAGCCAAAAGAAGCCACATATTTTGGAATGCCTGCCAACTGTGCAGCTGTTAACCACAAAGTACTTACCAGGAGAAAAAAAAGAATGACAGATCTATGAAAAACTCACCCAGCATTTGAAAAACATCTAGGCTGCCCCTTTCTCTACCTGCTATTTGTTATGAAGGGAGGGAAAGGGTGTAGTTCCTGCTCCTCTTTCCTAATTTGTCTCACAATTGGAATTCTAGGAGCAAACCTTGGTAAGTCTCACTGGCCCTTCGATTTTTTTTATTGCCTTCATTAGACTCTCCTTTACCCCGGGTCTTCAGTTCTTCAATGCCTGAAGTCTGAGCCAATGGGAACTATCTGCAACATTTGTCTGTTCATTCTTTGGTTTGGTCCATTTTCCAGGCTCTTCTATTGCTGCTAGATTGTATTCTACCTCTTCCAAGGTCTCATGGAGAGTTCAGTGGTGAAAAGAGGGATTGGAAACTGCACCACCATGCTGTTTTCAGAGGCATGCTTTTACTTTGCAACTCCAAAGCTTCATCAGTTTGCAGCAAAGAAAGATGATGGCTGGCATTGCCACTCCACTTTAGGCCCCAAAACATTTTCAACTCATAGACTATGTTTACTGTTTCATCATTTCAAGCACCATAGGCTTGGTTCGATAATGATCGTTACAAGCAATGCAGAAGGTCCATCAAAAAAGTGAGATGTGGGCAGACCCCATACATTTCCTCAACTTGCCCTCTTTCTTCTACCTCATTCTTGCCATGCCCCCTCACCTCTGGCTCCCGCATGATATACAGGTTCAATTACCTCTACAATCTCTTTCTTGTCTTTGCGGGCAGACTTCTCCTCATGCTTTTCCTTCTTCTCTTTCAGCTCCTGAAAGAGGGGACGCAAACTACATTAATGTCACATTCAGCATGGCTGGTATGATAAGAAATGTTGCAAAATAGTGAGGCAGCTGAAGGAGTGACTCAGCAATTGTTTTTTAAAGATCATTTAATGAAACGCAAAAGCAGCCAGGATTAAACATTATATGAGAGAACACAGGAGAGATGCTTTGTACTTTTTACAAAAATCACAGTATGTCACTGAAATCACACAGGCCTGTTATTTTCACACCTGTTACAAATAAGGAAACCCAGATAAGGTAAGACACATTGAAATCCAACTGAGGGTTTGTCAATATTCAGTACTTGTTGCATAATTTACATGTAGCCTGAGACATACGCTCCAAATTGCACTTTACACTAAACATGTGGTAGGATTCACCAATCCTTCAACATTGTTTTAATTGGACCATATGGAATATAACTTGCAAAGGGGTTGAGCTTTGTCCATTTCCTATGCTGCTGTCTTTAATGATGCATAAAATCTGCAACCTGCTGTAACATCTCATGAAATAAGTACAACCATTATGACTGCTTCTTAAGTTGTAGTACACTAGAAGTAACATTAAATCTCCAGTATGTTCAGCATGGCTTCTGTACACCAAATATTACTTCTTTCTAAACAGGAATCCTAAATGTTTGCAAGACTATCAATACTGAAAGTGGCTTTCTTGTATCTCTATAATCCTTGTGATGCAGCTTTGCAGATGGGAATTCAAACCCACCCTGAGCTACATGGTGCTACTTTAGCAAACATGTAACTCAACTGTATTCCAGTAACTGTTTCTGCAACTATCAACCAAGAACATATTTTCATGATTAAAAAA
Organism: Oxyrhabdium leporinum; assembly: GCA_032468155.1. Classification (NCBI taxonomy): domain Eukaryota; kingdom Metazoa; phylum Chordata; class Lepidosauria; order Squamata; family Cyclocoridae; genus Oxyrhabdium; species Oxyrhabdium leporinum. Next base: position 673,017 of record JANHFL010003325.1, read on the forward strand.
GCTTATTGAGATGGCAGAAACAATGAGAACCACCTTGGTCTAATGGTTAAGGCATCAGCTAGAAACCAGGGGACTGTGAGGTCTAATCCTGCTTTAGCATGAAAGCCAGCTAGATGATTTTGGCCCAGTCTCTCTCTCAGACCAACCCACCTCACAGGTTTGTTATTGTTGTTGGGGTAAATAGGAGGAGGGAGGAGTACTGGGTATGTTTGCCACCTTATCTATAACAATAAAGGCAGGATAAAGGTGCTTAACAGGTTAAGAGAGAAGACCCCACCCCCAAGCCATCTGTCCCCACCTTTTTTTAGTCCCTATTTTATTCTCATTAATTTTAACTGTTTTTATATTTATCTTTTCATCATTTTGTAAGCCTCTAAGAGTCATTCCATCAGATGGGCAGAATATAAATTTAAAAGACACACGCATACACACAGATAAAGAGAGAAGGAGAGAGATAAAGATGGAAGGCAGGAAAAGTGTCCCATGAATATTCTAAAATTCATTTTTGTTCTTTGTATTGAGAATTTAGAGGAAAGAAATCTGTCTTTTGTAAAAAAAGAAAACACCTGAATTCTACATCACTTCCTTCAAGGACAACTAAACAATAAATCACATTCTCTTTAATGAAACCACAACTAAAATTCAGTGTAGGCAAGTGTCAGTGTAAGATTTAATTTGGGGGGGGGGGGCAAAATGGTACAAGGTATTCTATAGATGAGAAAGGTTCCAAGCTGTCATTTTCCACTAGAGGGCATTGTGTTATTTTTGAAGACATAATATTTCTGATGCCTGTCAGCCACAGGGGAGCCTTCTCTGGCCTAGTTACATGCTAATCTCACCTGAATTGATCGTTTGGGTAACAGACCCACAGCATCCAAATCTGCAGCTCTCCCTCCAAACAGCTATATTCAATACATCCAGTTCTCAAATGAAACTTCTATGTTATCTTCTTCTTTCACAAACCCGGGGACTTCATAATGGACCCAGTTGTGGATTTTCTCTGTAAAACAACTATTTCTTCACTGTACCCACTACTATCCTGCTATTTAGAGTAGCTTTCTGAATTCCCACATGGATGGTCTATGTCCGAAGTTATAGTGCACAATGGCCTTAAAACTTAAAGGCATTCAGTGCAGGATGAAAGACTAGACATGAAGCACAGGATAGACATAATATCCAGTTATAAAACAACAAATAACTGTTCAGATCAATTTGTCTCTTGAAGGACGCTGTTAAATTGGGAACAAAACAACACAGATCACTAAGCAGTCTCCCTTCTGAAACTATTGCACAGAATTAAGCTTATAGTTCTGGGCTACAAAAACACTGCCTTACCCTATATGGAAAATTATTCAACCAAGTTCCAGTTCTCTTTGGTTTTCATGACAGCAAAGCCAAAGCAGAAGCGAGGCTGAATCCTCTGCAATGTTTAACCTTTATCCCCATGTCCCTGGTTGCTCTTAGGATTGTTTCAATTAATTATTTCTTTTCCTTCTCAACTCAAAAAAACATTGTGCAAGCTTCTGCTCTGGAACACGGGCTGTTTGCTGTTTGTCTGCATTTTCCATTTATCTCCCCGTTTTCCAACAGGAAAAGTATCCTATGCCATTGTTTGCCCTTCTCTGTAAAGGCACAAGGGTTACAGCACAGTCTCATTGGATTCCAGAGTTTACTTCCAAATAAACACATTGGGGATTTTGCATCTTAAAAGCCTGTGTTTCATTCCATATGGAAGTGCTTAGTGACAAAACTCCTGTGCCTAATATTGTGACTAACATTTGACTATTTTTACTTCTCTTTTCACCTCCTCTTCAATTAATTTCAAACTGATCTTATTCATAAACTAGTAGATAGAATGTAAATTAAAAGGTAGGGGGAAAAACCTGCTGCCTGATATTATCTATCTCACCCCCTACCCCCACGAGACGTATGCGATTTTTCTGAGGGATGTGTTGTCTTATCCTTTGGGGACCATACCCCACAAAAACACAATAAGGCCGGTAACGCATTTTCTGCTCCGTTGAACGCCAGTAACACCCGCTGCTTCCGGAACAGATGTAGAGACTATGCTGCTAACGGTCGAACCGCTGAAGCCGCCAATACCTAAAATCTGATGCCTCCGGAGACCAGAGACCGAGCTGGCGATGGGAAGGGCGCATATGCTGGCAACCTGGCAGGCAAGCGCGAGCCCGCGCGCACCCCCGCCCTTTAATTGCCTTCCATTTTTTTCCTGGCTTTGTGTTGCGCTCCTCCGCCTTACGGCTTTCTTCCTAATACAAACGAAGCGGTTTAGCCTCCTCTGCCCTCCAAAGCACCCCGGTGGGAGGATCGGCCTCCTTCTTTCCAACAGCGCACCTTTCGAGCGCTGAGCCCAGGAGAGCGCGGGCTTTTGAAGAACGAAGCCCCTCTCACCATTGTTGCCTGTCGGGGCTTTTCAAAAGAAGAGCGATTTCTCTCGGCGGAATCGTGACGTCTGCCTTTACCGCCGCCAGTTTCCAAAGGCGAAGGACCTTTGGCAAAAATAAATAAATAAGCAGCCAAGGGCGCTTGGGGTTAACGGCCACAGAGAGAAGGGCGCTCCGGGGGAGCGGGGTGGTGGTGGAAGGACCGAAGCCCACACACCGCCCCAGAGTGCCAGGAGCTTTTCTCGACCCGAGTCTCCAGCCAGGAGCTGCTCATTTCCAAGGAAACAAAAAAAGGAAGCGCGCGCGGGGCGCAAGGAGGATGAGGGAGGGAGAAGGGAGCGGACAGGAGATCGGACCCGGGAGGAGGCTAGCGGCGGGAAAGGAGGCAAGGCGAGAGCTTCTTTCTTCCCCTCCTCCGCAGCTGCCTTTTCGAAGGAGTCCTGGCACGCCGCGATCATTTCGGAATGGACCGAGCTTGGAAGACCCGGGGCTCCCAGGTCCCGCGCGTAGCTCGGTCTGAGCTTCTCACCTTGGCTCCGAGCTCCACTGGAGCCTCGTCGGCGGACTTCTCTGACATCCTGGCAGCAGCGAGAATAAGGCGAGGCAGACGAGATGCAGCTTCGAAGCAGGGACCTGCCAGCTGCTGCCGCTCTGCTCCCAAGCGCCAGGAACAAAATCCTTCTCTCCCGCGACAAGGCAATGCCAGAAAAAGGGCTCGGTGACGAGAGAGCGGGGAGGGAGGGGCCTGCGGGGAGGGAGGAGAGAGATTAGAGGCAGAGGGGAAAGAAGCGAGTGGCAAGCGGGAAAGAACGGCTCGCGAAGCGGCAGCGCTGCGTTTTGCAAAACCAACGAAGATAGCTTTGCAAATAATTATCTATCGGATGGGTTAAAGGAGATTATGCGGTCCGGGGCTGCACCGAAAGCCATGAACCTGAGCTCGTGCCCTTGGGGACGCTGCCGCGTATGCTTTGTCCTCTATTCCTTTGTTTGCCCTTCCTTTCGCCTGCACCGCCTACACACGATCGCACACGCCCTTTGTACTACGCCGCGTTATTTATTCCAGATTAACTAAACGCCTATTTTTTGCTTTCCAACCAACGATCACGAATAATCGCAGTTTTTTTCTTTTTCATTCGGTCTGCCATTCTTGATTGTGACAAAGCATGCGGCAGGAGTGTGTCCCAGGGAGAACGCCGGGTTCCTGTTGCAGTGGCAACATTTCCAGATATTGCCACTTTACAGTTGTGCGTTGTATAATGTCACTCGGCAGCTCTCTGCTTATGCTCAGAGAGGACTGGTATTGCCAAGGCCTGATTCTGCCAGCATCAAAACATTAGTCACATTTTCAAAAGCACCAGTGTTAAATAACGTTGTATGTGCGCTTCGAGTGCTGTGAAGGCTTCATGAGAAAGTCCACATGCATGGATTCTTTACTTCTGCCATACTTGTTACCTGTCACACTGGATTAAAAATATAAGTGCTAATCCTGCCTAATCATTTGTATGCAACCAGAGAATATAATCACCTTAAACTGATTTAAACCAAAGAATAATTGAGAATAAAAATTACATGACATCATAAATACAATCATAGTCTGGGTAACCACTTCTAGACAGTTGTCTTCAATATTTCTAGGGGCAAAGAAGCAAAGTTCCTGCTCTTCTATTTGTCCATCAACAGATCCTAAACCAGTCGACAGTATCTAAGAAGGATGGCTTTATCAAGTATCCAAAAGTGATGTCATTCATTAATCATCTTCAGCCCATAATTTCCAAATATCATCTTTGGACAAATTAGAAAATAGCAGCCAAACCTTAAAGATCGACTTCACTATTTCTCAAGCTTGGCAGCTTGAAGACCTGTGGATCAACTCCAAAGCTGGCTGGGGAATTCTGGGAGTTGAAGTCCACTGCCAAGCTTGAGAACCACTGGTCTATTTAACAGCCACATTCCAAATGTGAAACATTCTCTTCCCTGGATCCTGTTTTACTGCTGTCAATTTGCAGTTGATAGTATGATCTTTTTCCTTAGTTTTAAGGAAACTTTGCTGTACAACTGTCCTGTAAAACAGTGGAAAAATATAGCAACTAAATAAACTAATAGGTTGATATAGAATGAACTTGACTGAGGATGTTTGTCCCAATTCAATGCAGTATCTTTGTGGACTGCACACATCTCGAACAGGTGAAATTTTCTTGAAAATGAAAAAAAAAATCATTCTAGTTTAAATCATACTGAAACATCTTGTCACCACACAAACCTCTTCTGCTGCATTTGTGCCAAGAAGTCATTGATCTGAGCATCGCTTACAAAGAAGTGGGACTCCTATTTGAGTTTGCAAAGAAAATATGGAAATTTGTAGAGATCTGAAATAGTCTTTTTCTCTCCATCCATTCTTTGTACTTTAGATGATATATTGACTGAAAAACATGAAAGTTAGCATTCCATCAGATATCCTTTCCCCAAGTTGTGATGGCCTTTTAGGCTTATCCTTGGGATTGAGCCTTGACAATCTGGAGCATGTACTTTTGGCAAAGCATAATCAAATTCAGTCCTAGTTAACCAGCACATGGCTTTGTTTTCAATTTACAGTTATTTTTAAATGATCTTGAAAGATAACTTTAAATGTAATTTACTACAGTACAGTAGTTTATAATCTGGAAGTTATAGGATACAGATAGGTGGAGCCAGGTTATTTCTATCCCAAAATGAACATGGTAAATGGCAAAGTGCGAGGTTTAGTTAATGGCGCTGAGCATCACTAGGTCTCCTCTACATCTATTGTGGCTTATCTAGTCCTTTGTATCTCTGCCAAGCAATTGGAAAGTATTCTGTTTCTTGCTTCAAAATGCCTGAGGCCTTTTCCGGGAGCTAACAAGATGGAAACTTCATCACAGGAATATACTAGGAGTTGTTCAGTTTAATGAGTTCAAGTTTTGCAACTGTCTGAATTCAAATTCTTGTTTGTCTGTAGCGTATTTCTTTCAGCAGAGAAAGACAAAGCAAGATGCACCTCGCCATAACGGTTCCTGTTCTGGAGTCTTGCAATCCTAAGCACTTTTCTGGAAGTACATTCTTTGGTCAAACTAAATTTCATAGCATATGTAGGATTGCTTTTCATCTATTTGTACTTACAATGTATACATAGCATACATCCATATAGTACACAAATTCATACAAACACAAATACCCAAAGAAATGGTATATGCATACAATTTATTTATTTTCCATTTGTGTCAGTGAAAATTTTATGGTTTGGCAGTCCTCCCTCCCAAAATTATGAAATTAACAAGAGTTAGAAGGGACCTTGTAGGTCATCTAGTCCAACCCCTGCCCAAGCAGAAGACCTTACACCATTTCTGACAAATGGCAGTCCAGTCTCTTCTTGAAAGCCTCCAGCGATGAAGCTTAAATTAAATTAAATGCTATCAATCCCTAAAAATTGCCGTTTCACTGATAAAATAACTAAAATTGGATGAATCATGAGAACAGAGTAAAAGCAGAATATGGATGCTACATCCTAGAATTCCCAGGTCATAACCCGATCCTTCCTTTTGATGATGACACTTTCTAGCAGACCTCGCTTCAGTAAAAATAATTATTTTCCATTATCTTCAGTAGCAAAACATATTAAAATCTATCTGCCATCCAGTTAATAACTACCCTGAGTATACAGCTCAGGGTATGATGTAATTCAATACTCAATCATGGCACTGCCACAACATGGTGAGGTCATACATTTTAACACCTGGCATGCAAGTGAAACTGTACCAATATGTGTTTGGAAGCTGTTTAGGCAGATAGGAATAGACTCCAGCTCAATCCTACAACACTGGATAGGTATGGCTGTTTTCTCCCCTCCCCCAATGGATCAGGGATGTTTTTACTACCAGACTTGGATGGCATTGCACTTCCTCATTTGGGGGTGCACAATTTGGGACCTCTTGTACAGCACTCACAGTTATTGCTCAAAGTGCAGATGGCAGCTGTGGCAAAAAAAAAAAAGAGAGGGAGGGAGGGAGAAATCTTTGCAGATTCATCTTGTATGCCAGTTGTGCTTTCTCAACCAGGAAGCCTTTCAGATGGGCACTCCTGGCCTGGTCACCTTACAATGGGACTATTACAATGTGCTCTATACGGGCTACAGTCAAAGACCATATGGAAGACACAGCCGGTGCAAAAGGCAGTGGCACAAGCAGTAACGGACACTTCTCACTATATCCATGCATCGTTGCTGCTATGCAAGCTGCATTAGAGCCTAGGTGGCGCAGTGGTTAGAGTGTTGAACTGCAGGCCACTTCTGCTGATTCAATCTAGCGGTTCAAA
>JANHFL010003325.1:680594-693695 GCA_032468155.1 Oxyrhabdium leporinum
GTAAGAGTATTGCTTATAAGCTGTAAACCGCCCCGAGTCTTCGGAATGGGGCGGTATATAAAAAATGTAAAAAAAAATAAAAAAATAAATTAGTTGCCAGTGCGGCTCCAGGTACAATTGAAGATGCTGGTTGTTTCTGATAAAGTCATTTATGGCATAGGGCCTAGTTAACAGAGGGACCACGTATTTCCAATTGTTTCTACCCATCCAGGCACATGTGGCCAGAGTAGGTGCCCTCCAGATCCCTTCTAAGGAAGTGTGCTTTCTCTGTTACTGCCATCTTCTGGAACGGTATCCCCACAGAAATAGAGATACCATCCAGTCTCCTGGGGTGCATTAACTTCCTCTTAATAAAAATGCACCCATGTTCAACTTCTCCACCCCCTCGTTGAATTAACTATTTAAAAAAATAAAACCTGGCTCTGCTCCCAGGCCTGGGGGGTCAATGTGTTTGTAGGTCCTGTCATGTTTTTATTGGGCATCATTGTTTCTGGTTTTGCCTATCTCATTTTATGTTTTTAACTGTCTATTGGATTTTGTAAGCTGCCTAGAAACTTACTGCAGTGGGCAATAATAACAAATTTAATAAGATAACTAAATGTAAACACAACTTAAATACAAGATATATGAAATGGCTCACTTTGTAATACTCTAAAAGGAGATATGAAGAAATGGCATTTTGTACAACACACAGGGAAACTTGATGTTTATTGTTGTTTTTCTTATTTAGTATCCTAGTGCTTCTCCTTAAGATATTCTACTTTGAAACTTGAAACATAACAGAAATCACTACTCCAATACTCTAAGTACCTTCACAAAGGAAAGCAAGAAAGATAAAACAAAACTACAAAGTATGATTGTTTTACATTACCTTTTATATTATGTCAATACTGGTGGTTCTTGGGAGTTATTTTAACATTCCCCAATACACCAAGCAGTAGGAAGCTGTATCCTTTACACAGTATATTCTGTCTCCAACATAGGGAAGCACATTGTTATTACTAATGAAAAACTAATTAACACTGCTTTGCAAACCTAAATTAAAGATTTGTACAGAATCAGCTAGCTATAAAATGCAGAAGAGTTCCAGTTGTAACTAGATATTCAAGATTGCACCTTTTCTCCCTCACAATTAGTGCCCATATCCATCTAACGCTAAATAATATTCATTCCTCAAACTGCTATTGCTTTTTATCCTCACCTTTTATTCTACCCACACAGGTTGCTTTCATAGCTATAAAATTTCATCTCCACTCCGCTTTGTGCAACCATTTTGTCCTGCAGCTAAAAGGAAAAAAAAGCGGAATCTTCTTAGCTCCTTTCCACGTTGCTTCTGCTGTGCACCTGTACTCCACGACAGGTGAAAGTGGGTTTTTTTTTCTTCAGAAAAGGCAATTGCAAATAGCATAAGAGGAATTGAACCTGTCATTATACTGTAGCCTAAATTGGTAGCAATGTTGTTGTTGCTTGTGCCAATGGAGGTCAGGAGGTCACAAGGTAGGTGCTTTGTACTGTACAGTAATGGAGGAGTAAGGGTATCTTGTCCTGGCCCCTGTGGTTTTGCTGGTACTTCTTTATAGGAGCAGGTTATGGGTATGGTTGCTGGCACAATTCTGGATATATAGGCTTTACTGCATTTTCTCTTGAAATAGTAAAAATATGACTACCATTTTCCAAAAGGTGCAATATCCCTTTCCCACTTTAGACATGGCATACATTTCAACAGTATAAGGCTAGTGCTAGCCTATTTTCTCTTCCTTCAATCGCAACATCATTGGCATACAAGACTGCTATTGGGAAAATAAACCAAAGTAGTGCCAACTATGCCACAGCCTAAAGGAAATGAAACGGGCCCCAGGGCCACCAGCTATCTAGTCTGCAAAATATTCCTGGCAATAACAAATCAGAACTAGTATGTTTTGAAATAAGGAAGATCATTTTATATTCTCCCTCCAAGTAGGCTTTTCAAGCTAAATTACATACTACAATAAAAAGAGGAATAGTTATAAATATACAAAAAGTAAATAGGTGATATGATATAAGAAAAAGAACAGTATGAAAGATGAAGGGGCCTCTGTTCAAGTGACAATAGAAGTACCACATACACAAACCCCTTTGATGAGAGATTTTAAAAATCCAGTGCCCTGCTGAAAAATAAAAGGCTTAGTTCAGTTAAACAAACAGAATCCCAGTTAGAAATCTGTTCAGGTTTTTAGTTTATATGCTGCTTTACATAATTAGCTATATCCAATTCACAATCAACATAAATGTATGTTACACAGGGGCGGAAAAGAGTTCCAAAACCTATAAAGTAGTCTTAAAGTGACTACCTTTAAACAGACAGGTGTTTTATCTTCATTTTGCAGCATCCTTCCAACCACATCTGCAATTAATGTTTTCAGACTCAAAAATAGGATTTTAGTGATGTCTTTTTAAAAAGATGTAGTGGTATCTGCCACATTACCTTAATGTATCTTCATTGTACACATATCTTTGTTCCTCAAGTTCCTTTTTTTTTAAGAAAAAAGTTTAACATCTCCATCCCTTCAATTTAGTGCTCCCTAGTTATAACAAACTTTCTGAATTTTCAGCCTAGATCAATACATGGATAACTTGGATCAGAACAGTTGATCCATCCCTTGGAAAACTTGCTTAGGGCACTTGGTGCCATGAAAGGAGTATGTATCTCCAGGAATCAACTGGATCTAGAAGCACACTAAAGTGAAGAGAATATAACTTCATCCCAAAAAATCAAGACACTAACTTGCATATAGAAGCCAGCAAACAGACTCTTGTTTTTCCATTTCAGCTTACTGAGCTCAAGCACCAGTTCAGGGCTTTCCACCATTTCATAAATAACTAGTAACCTCATCCAACAATTAGAAGCATGAGTGACAAAATACAGCATAGGAGATTCAATATTTTAAGTGTTATGAGGTTGATAGTTTCTCCAGCATCATCATCCAGATAGTATAATCCTCACAATGTGATGCTTATTTCCCAACTTGGGTAGTCAAACCAGAACAGTAACAAAGGTGATGATATAAACTTCAGTAAAAACATCCAAGAAAAACAGCGGTCTCATTTAATTTCAACATAGGCCATTCATCAGAATAAACATGATGGTCTCTGGGCATAACAAAAGTTGCATCAAAGTGCTATCCACTAGTCCCTCATATCTTAACATCTGATCCTTTATTCTGCCACAATAATGAGGCTGACAATATTATTTTACTGTGGGATAAGTTAAAGAAAGCAAAGGCTAAGGGAGGGAAGGGGTGTCATTTTGCCTATTCCACTCCCATTCCTTGCTTCTAGAGATTACTATTGGGTGCTGCTACCAAAAGGCCTATCTGGAATTATCCTCATTGTAGTTCTCTTTCAGCCATAGTTGAGGAGTTTACTTGTTATTGATGGCTCCCTCCTGAAATCTCTCATAAAATGAATCCTAACCCAATTTTTTTGAGTGTAGCTTTTCCCATGCACAGCTAAACATACCACACATATTTAATCCTAAACCTACTGGAATTTAGAAAACCAATAAAAACTTAAATATTTCAATAGAGACAAACCCTCCTGGTATATACTATTACTGATTACTGCTGTATTGTTCCTGTTTTGAGTTGTTACTATTTTTCATTGCTTTAATTATTTTAGTACTGAATTATTTTACTTTTAACCTTGTTTAAGTATACTAGGACTATGCACAAGTATATGTGTATTAGACTTGTACACATGTGTAATATAAGTCACTTAGATTCACTTCCATTTGCAGTAGCATATAAACCTACTAAAATGAATACCATACTTATAACGATACACAAATACAGAACAATTGATGCAAAAGCATATTGCGGTCAATTTTCATTATATAAAAAAGCTCCTCTAAATAAAAAAATATATGACTATTAGGCTCAAGATAGCAGGGATTTGTTAACTTTAAAGCAATTTCACATGGACCTTTGAAAACAGTTTTCTTTTTAAGTGACTTGATTCCAAGAGACATCCTTGGGAGAACTTATTCCAAAGAATCAGTGCTTTTAACTGTGACATGATTATTCTAGTCATTAATGGGGAACTAGCTTAGTCAAGCATCTCATTCAGACAGGTTTTTGTAATTGAACAGCATTTATTATAACTTTGCATTACTGTATTAGGAGTGCACCTTAAGACATGATTACACTGATACCTCACTGACTGAATTCAATATCTCTTAAACAAGGCAGTTAAAATCTCTCTTACATTAAGTGCCACAAACTTCAATGGTTCAGCAGCTAAGTGGTACACTATACCTTTCTAGAAATCTTGCTCATATTCTTAGGGCTCCAAAAATTAAATTCATTCAGTAACAGACAAAATTTAATTTTAGATTATTTGAACAGTTACAATAAGTATGACTTAAATGAGCATATTTCAACAGGTGAGTTCCTTATTCTCAGTTGGATCAAATTATCAATCTGCTGCAGTGAATGGCACTGTGGAAATACTATACAGAGGGAGGGGATTATTTTACATAGTTGCTCCGATACAATGTACAGGGTCTTTCTTGTATTTTAGTTTTTTATCTTCCACCACTTACATTCCAGCTAACTTCTTCATATAATATCTTCATAAATGACTTAGATGAGGAAATAGAAGGGGAACGTACCAAATTTCCGAATATACTAAGCTGGCAAGAATAGTCAACATCCTAGATCAGGGCTGTCTTGCGGCCCGCGGGTTGGATGCATCACGGGCTTGCCACACCCACCCAGTTTAGTGAAGGGGAAAAAAGTCCCGATACATGACGTGACGCTGCTGTAACACTGCGAGTTTGACACCCCCGCCCTAGATGATAGGCTCAGGATCCAGATGGATCTTGACAGACTTGAACACTAAGCCCTATCTAACAAAATGAAATCAGATGTAGAGAAAAGTAAAGTATTACACTTAGGCAAGAAAAACCAAAAGTACACATATAGACTGGCTTAATAGCGGGAACTGTGAGAGGGACCTTGGAGTCTTAGTGGACAACCAATTAAATGAGCCTAGTGTGTGGCGGCAGACAAAAAATCCAATGCAATCCTAAATTGCATTAACAGGGGGTTACAATTAAGATCAAGTGAGATACTAATACCACTCTATAAAGTAGTATTAGTAAGACCACACCTAGAATACTGCATCCAGTTTTGGTCACATTATAAAAAAGATGTTCAGACTCTAAAAAGAGTGCAGAGAAGAGCAACTAACATGATTAAGAGGACTGGAGGCTAAACATATGATGAACGGTTGCAGGAGCTGGACATGGCTAGTCTAGTGAAGAGACATGATAGCAGTGTTCCAATATTTGAGGGGCTGCCACAGAGAGGAAAGAGTTAACTAAAGCACCTGAAGGCCAGACAAGGAATAATGGATGGCAACTGAGCAAGGAGAGGTTCAACCTGGAAATAAGGAGAAACTTTCTGACAGTGAGAGCAATCAACTAATGGAACAGCTTGCCTTCAGAAGTTGTGAGAGCTCCATCAATGGAAGCTTTCAAGAGACTGGACTGCCATCTGTCAGAAATGGTGTAGGGTCTCCTGCTTGGGGTGGGTGGGTGTTGGACTAGATGACCTACAAGGTCCCTTCCAACTCTGTTAATCTGTTAAAAACTATTCACTTATTTTACCATGGTTATTCTCATGAAAATTGACTTCGGTCAGTTAACAATCCTATAAATTAAGCCTTCAATTGTCTTTTCATCACAATGATTGATACTACAAGATCTCCAAAGATTCAATTGGTGGTCTCATTTTGGAAGTTTTGAAATATGTCGGTGGTGGACTTATATAGTTTCCTGGAAGTTTGCTTATCATCATGATGTCCTAAAAAACAATCAGAAAGCACTGATTTACAAAAAAAAAAAAGGTCACCCTTTAGCTTTTGGGAAAACAAGGGTACTTGAAATAAGGCACTGGGCTACAGCACCTTCCATTTTTAATTTCTAACTTTGTATATTGGGCCCACGACCAATCTTCAAAATAAGATTGTACAGGAGGATACTGCTTTGCTTTGCAGCAAGATAGGTTCCCGCTCTTAACACTGTAGGTTATTTTAAAATCTTAGAAGTCAGGGCAAGTAATTTGTCACTGAATGAGAAAAGTCTCTGCAGGCACAACGGCACCTTCAGATATCTTATGACGGTACTAACCAAATCACAGAAACTCCCCAGGGACTCACAGAATTTCCTCCAACTCCATTTCCTTCTGCAGTTAAAATGTTCTTGATAAACAAGTCCTGCAGAAAAGAAATAGTTGGCAGTCTAAATCTCATCATGATTATGGAAAAGGGGGAGCTTCTCTACAACAGCATTTAGACCATGAATCGACCCAGATTCCCCATGCTCAAAATGATCTTGAACTGTGATGTCACACACGGAGATACCATAAGGAAGAAAATCTTATTTATCGCTAATGTTTGAAGAATCAGATCAGCGTTCGCTTAGCGTTATTGTTTTTTCTCTCCTCGCTTTGTTCGAGTGTTCTGGAGAACTTGACAGCCTCGTATACTTTGGTGGTCACCGTAAGTTGCATGAACGAAAATAACAATATGAATCTTGGGACGTTTTTATCGTTTATCAAACGAACAAGGAATGCATCGTCGAAATCTCAAGTGCTTGTCTGCGAGGTAAACCACTTGCACCCAGCGAACAACATGGCGACACGAGCTGCGTAGAAAAGGTTACAAGCCTGAGAACACAAAGCCTCCATCTTGCGCCTTCTCATCCTTGTAATTTTCCACTCCAGCTGCCGCTCTCGCTCTCCGCGTTGCAACGCGCCGCCCTCCACGTTCCGCCCGCTTTTGCTCTCAACGAATTCCAGGGTTCACAAAACCTTCTTCTCAGGGCCCTCCTCTAGCCGAGGAGGCGGAGCTTATTCACATGGGCGCGCGAGTGCTGACTTGGGGGGAGGGGAAAGAATACTTTTTCCCGCGCTCTTAACGGGAATCCACGTGGTTTTAGAAGGACACGCCGCGTTTCACTCCCCTTATAAGGAGAAAGCAGGGAAGGCATATGATTGGGTTATTTAAATGAGCAGGAGGCTTAGTAACAGGCTTTTTATTGGCTGTTGGGGAAAAAGCTGTACTGTGGAAGAAATGGAGGGAATGGGAATGAGGCCATGGGGGAGGGAAAGGAATATTGGGCGACGGTTTCCGTGGTAACCGGAAAGTGGGTTTCCCCTCTCGAAAACGATGGGGTGAGATATTTCAGGACGGGTATTTAGGGTGGGGAAATTGTTTCAAAATATCTGTTTAAAACTAGCTGACCCACATGTGTCCACACAATAGGAAAAATAAAGCTTCAAGAAGCATAACAACTAGATGCATTACTTTGTGTATGTATATACAATACTTATTCTCTTTATTAAACATAGCATTTAAAAATACAGTAGACTGGCCATCAAGTTGTGTGCAGGTTAAACCCTGTTAAAACCTCTTGTCCTTTTGCTAGGTGAAAGTGTCCTAAATGTTATTTTTCATGATTTAAACTAGAAAGTTAGCACCCAGCCCTCTCCTAGGAAAATGAAATATTCTAGGAAATATTAAAAAGGAAGAATATTATATTCTTCCAACAAAACAAACAAAAAAGTGGCAAAAGTTGATCCTATGTGGGCCAGGAAGCTGAACAAGGAAATCCAAAAACTGGGGGTGGGGTGGTAAAAAGCAATGGCAAACCACATATGCATTTCTGCTAACAAAATTACATAGAAGTGTCTAGGAAGACACTAGGATTCATATCCACTCCAAGGAAACTTCGTTCTGAAGTAAAAGTAGCTTAGCAAGAGTTCCTAGCCCCCATACAAAGAGGTTCGGGGATTGTTTGTAAATGTTAACTCTATGTAACTCCATGTAAATTGGAAGATTTAAGATACTTGAGCAATTTGCAGTGACCACCTCAAAATTTTACCAAAAGGCTAGGTAATCAGCCACAAATGGCCTTGAGGGCCACAGTTTGCCCATCCTACAATCCATGGCTTTACAGATACCAGGAAGTGGGTTTATACATCAGGTTAAGCCTGAACAAACAAGCCACATTACGACTTAATGTATGTGAATCCAGTTTCTGTGGTTTGTAAATTGAATTACAAGAGGTAGGTAACCTATAGCCATCCAAGCTATTTCTGCAGCAAGTTGCCTCCTTGGTATAATTCTTGGTTTAAAAGCTACCATGCTTATGGCCACACAATATAGAGCCAAAAAATGCAATAAGCCATGGTATAGGTTAATATGTGTGAAGCTGGTCACTGATTTGTAAGAAATGGTTTTGAGCATGTGAGCAACTATGAGACCTTTGAGGCCCTTTAGAGCCCTCCCAAGTGCACTGTCTAATTTCCTACAATACCGAAGTGAAAAATGCATGAAAACTAATGCTATTTAAAATAGGTTTATTATTAAAATAAAAATAACCCCCAAACTTTCAGTAATAAACAAAAGAACCCCCAAAAGGGGGGGGGGGATAAAGCAAACAAAACCCCCCAAAATCCAACAAAAACAAACCAGAAAGAGGTATAATTTAATAAAACCCAAGAAAATGACTAAAGCTTTCTGGAAAAGTAAGATTTAAATTCCTGGGGTTAGTACAAAAGCCTTGGTGTTACTAATTACAACACTCTGTGCTGAAAATCTGAGTTCACATATTGAGCTGTGGTTTATTAAGCACAGTTCATTGAATATGTTTCAGTGGACTGGGCTCACACAAAAATTAAGCCAACATAACAGGCCTAATTCACAGAGTAGCTGAGCCATGTTACAATGTACTTTATTTATTCCATTTCTATAGCCACACATCTCAAACATGTAACAATATAACAGAATTGGAAGGGATCTTGGAGGTCTTCTACTCCAACATGTTGAAGTGACTCTTGGCAATACAAAATATGTCATCTGAATCCAAACTGTGACTAGGTCATGGCAATTAAGAAGTGCTTTCACCAAGCTTGTATCCCTGGTCTGCTTTATGTGAAGCCCAATTCTTACCCAAACCATTTATGGCTTATGTCAAGACTGAAGAACTCGATTTGGTCAAAGTTGGCCTCCCACTGCCCTGTCAGGCAAATTTCATTAGAGGATCTTCTTTTATATCAATCTGTGATACTAATTAATCCCGGACAATCATTTTTTCATGGAGAAGGGCCAAGAGAAACATTTTTCCTCAGGATTTTTTCCATACAGAAATCTCCTTCACCAGATTATAACTTTGAATGGCAGATATGTAAAAGGGAAACCAGCTCAGCCAGGACCTGCTTGATGTCATTCCTGAGGATGGAATGCACTAGGCCAGGGGTGTCAAACCCGCATCGTCACGTGACATATCATGACTTTTTCCCCTTTGCTAAACCGGGTGTGGGCATGGCCAACGCGTGACGCATCCAGCCTGTGGGCCACAAGTTTGATAGCCCTGCTCTAGACAGCTCCTATCAACTTGGTTTGGTTATTTCCTTCCCAAAATCATTAAGATTTGTAGTGAGGGAAGTGGCTTAGCCACTTTTTGACTAATATGATATCCAACTGGAGAATTTATTATGATTGGACTGTGAATGGTTGTGTGTCTTGATGGTTGTTGACTATCTTTTGAATCAAAAGCAACATACTTAAATACCAACTGCTAAGTGGTGAGTAAGAGGCTATTTTTTTCCTGGTAGGGTTTTTGAGCTTTCTTAATGGCTTTGGTGAGAAACTTGTGACACTGTATGCTGGTATTTTTACCTGATCCAGCCCAGGTCTTATGTTGCTCAGTTTTACTATGTCTTGTATTTCATCTGCTGAGGATGGGGAGGCAAGATAAAGTATAGACAGACTCAATCCTGCTGACACTCCCGGAAGGGCATTAGCAGTGTTAGTGAAACAGGGAAATTTGGGCAGAGTGTAAGTCTTGTTGAAGAGCCCCAAAACTGAACAAAGACAGGGCTGAGCTGACAGGAAAGAAACTCTCCTTTTCTTCTTTTAAAATAGCAGTATACCAATAATACTTAATTCTTCCAACTTGTTCCATATAATCTGGCAACCATATGTTAAATGTTCTACTATAGTAGTTACTTCTAAAATATTTTTTGAATGAAATCCAGATTTAGATTAGCATTATCCCAATCAATCACGTCAAACTCCAGTTAGAGGCAATCATAAAATTGGATAGGAAAAAAGGCATCTAATATCAGAAAATATATTGCATTGAAAGTTTTTGTAGCAACAGAAATTTATGAAAGTTCATACAGAATAATGAACTGTTAAAGTACAAAGTTTCATCTAACACTCACGTCTCCCTACTCCATGGAGTTGTCAATTGGGGGAAAAACCTGTATGGATTGACTGCAAAGGCAGGTAAAAGATATAGATAGCGCAATGTATCTCTTTGACATGAAAGTCCAATAATAGTAGCACTTTTTCTATACGTATGGAATACTGAAATTATGACTGTCATCTGGAAAAAAAATAATACCTTCTGTAGAAATGTTTAGAAATTATTTTGGGTTAAATAGCCATAACCAATATGGTCATACAGTATGTTTTTAAACAAGAGCACTACAAACATATGAGAGTTTAAATATCTTCCTATTTAATTATTTCTGCACCCAGCTTGTCGTCCCAATATAAACCAAAATATTGACCAACATAAAATAGGCAAATTTAGTTCTACATCTGAAAAATAGTCATAGTATTATTTTCTAAAAAGAAAAAGAAAAAACTACATGAAGTTAGCAATTCAGTGAGTTTTCTAAATATATCAGGGAGCTATGTTCATTTCTGTTATCTAAGCTCTGGATGTTTGAGAGCTAGTATTTATGAAAGAACAGTCTGGATTCATAGCTTAAAGGGATAATGTAGTCAACCTTCTCATCTTACCTCATCTCATTCCAAATGAGATAGTCATATGTAAAAGAGAATAGGAAACTTACACTTCTAATAACTACCGGTATATCATACAAGTTACACCTGCTAAAATTCTGATTTTTATGAGACTACAAAAGAAATGTATACTCTTATATCTGGCCCCTCTAAAGACCAATAAGCTCCTTTTGTTCTTATTACTTTAATTTTTATTTTGTCACTTGAAATTCCATCCCAGAAGTAGGAATCTCACATAATTTAGGTGCATTCCATTCTATTTTGGGGAGTGTAAACCTCCTTAAATTTAATGCAATTTACTCCTGAGTAAAGATGGCTTATGCAGTACATATACTACTGCAGCTAATAAATAATGCATAATACATTAAATGTACTAAAGTATATTGTTCAGCTAGGATATTTAAAAAAAAAATCTACCGTAAACAGTACTAATGTTAAAATTGAGGCTGTTTCATCCTGCCATATACTGTAAAAAGGAAAATATTAAACACAGAGATAATCCTCGACTTACAACAGTTCCTTTAGTGACCACTCGAAGTTACAACAGCACTGAAAAAAGTGACTTATGACCATTTTTCACACTTATGGCTATTGTACCATCCCTATGGTCACATTATTTAGATTTTAATGCTTGACAACTGACTCACATTTATGACAGATGCAGTGTACCAGAGTCATATCCTTTTGTGATTTTCTGACAAGCAAAGTCAATGAGGAAACCAGATTCACTTAACAACCTTGTTACTACGGTACTTTAACAACTGCACTGATTCACTTAACAAATGTGTCAAAAAAAGTCATAAAATGGAGCAAAATTCATTTAACAAGTTATTCACTTAACAACATAAATGTTGAGTTCAGTTGTGGTTGTAAGTTGAGGACTACCTGTATTTTAGATGGACTAGATTTATTGCTTCATGAGCCAATATACGTTCCCAGTTATTTCTGGGGATTTCTTGAAAGTATTGTTTAGAAATTAGGTTATAGGATTAAATTGTACAGACATGGCCACGGTTTTAACTGTTTTAGAGTTGTAAGCCACTAGAGTCATTTTGCTGAGATGGGCAGCTATGAAAATGAATGAATGCATGAATGAAGGAATGAATGAAGGGAGGAAGGAAGGAAGGAAGGAAGTATAGGAAGTTAGCACCCACTCCTCTCCTAGAAAAATGAAATATTTTAGGAAATATTAAAAGGGCAGAATAGTTCCCCTAAAAGGGAGGCAGAAACTCAGCCCCCCCCACCTTTGTTAATGGGCCATTAAGGCCTGGGCCAGTCTATTCTACCTAACAAAGATCTACCTCCTTCAGGCAGAGCCCTTTAATTGCCTTCATTGCATCACCCAGCAAGATTCAACCAAACTCAGCACACAGACAACCTACAAAGCTAGCTATGACCTCTGACAGCAACCAATCAAGATACTCTTCCTGTGCCCCAGGAAGTTCAAAGCCAGAGAGGATATAAAACCCAGGGACTCTCAGCATCCCTCCCCTTTTTTTCTTCACCCAAGATCTCCGAGGCATGTGATCCTGTTCATCAATAAACCTTCTTTCCAAGCAACTCCCATGAATCCAGTGTCTTTTTCCCCACTTGGAACTGAACCCAGAAGGATATTTCTTCCAACAGTACTGAAAAGTTAATAGACTGCTTCACTGAAAGCAGAGTGACCTGTAATTAGGTGGCTGTGAGAAGGAATTGCAAAAGTTCTCTGCTGGCAAGGATTGTAGAGAAGCTTGGAGCCCTCCCAAGTCCTTGTCCATCACCAGCATCTTCCTGCTCTTCCATACCGTCTTGTCAACCTGGTGGAGAGGTGGGTGCAACCCACACAGAAGCTGTTCTGAGCAGAGCTGAGGCAGATGGGCTGTGAGCTCTGTCTTGGCTCCAGGCCCAAGAATTCTTTCTCTTGCTTAGGAACCAAGGAACATGGTCCTTCTTCTCAATCCTGCTTTGCCTGACCCCCTCTTCCCTCATCCCAAAATTGTCCCTGCCCTTCTAAGTCTTCAATCTTTTGTACCTACCCTGCCTTCCTCTGCCTTGCGGGACTAGTTGCAATGAGTGAGGAGCTCTTGGTAATGTTTTGGTCCTGGCATGAAGGAAATTTTCTGCATCCTTTTGAAACTCCCCAGTGCTTAGGAGACCAGATGGACAGGATGGCCTGTGTTCATTTTCTCAAACCTTAAATTCATTGCATCTCTTTTCTGCCTGTTTTTTTTATCCTTTTCCTTTGGGTTGGGGGGGGGG
>JANHFL010003325.1:693795-723761 GCA_032468155.1 Oxyrhabdium leporinum
TGTGGGTGAGTTTTCCTGGACCTTGGCCATTTGGAACAAAGGTTTTAAAGGGGTTTTGAGTGTTGAGCTCAAAGGCTGTTTGGAAAGAAGGTGAGTAGCCCAGAAAGCATGGGAAATGTGTGTATGCCTGTGTGTGTGTGAGTGAGAGAGCTCTTCTCCCAATCACAGTTGGATCTTGCTCCCTCTGTGCATTTCCTAACTGCAGAAAGATTAATAGTCTGGAGAGCATGGGACTTTGCCAGAGCACAGGACCTTTTGTTAGGGAAGGAGGTGTGTGTGCGTGTGTGAGTGGCTTCACCCTTGGACAGCAGCTGGATCTCATTTCTCTGTTTGACCTCTAGCTGCACCCCTGCCTGTTGCTAGCTCCTCCGAGGTGTGACCAACAGAACAGGGAAAGCGGAGGTGTGTGTGATCAGAGTGTGGGACCTTCTGTACATAAGAGGGAAAACCAAGCGGGCTGTGATTGAAGGGTGGTAAGAAATTTTTTTATTGTTATTGGTTTTTTTGTCCTGTGAAAACCCAAAAGCAAAGCCTAGTTCAAGAGGTGCCAGTACTCACTGCGTAGGGGGCGGCAGGTCCTCCCAGATCCACAAGAGGTCTGAAAACCGTGGCAGGAAAGGAGGTGCCAGCACTCACTGCGTAGGGGGCAGCAGGTCCTCCTGGACCCACGAGGAGTCTGAAAACCGGTGACAGGTAGTTCCCAGGAAAGGAAGTGCTTGTACTTCGTCAGGGAACTGGAGTCCTCCCAGATGCTTTTTTGTCCGAAAACCGCAAGGTGGAAGTTTTTTTTCCTTTTTGTACCTGACTGAGCCAAAGTGAATCCCACATCTGAGAGGGAGCATGGGAAAGGGCAGTTTGAAGGTAGCAATTAGGAGATTTGCTCAAGGCTTGGGATGAACGGCAAATGCCTGCCCTGGCCGGAATCAACAAGCGGAGAGCAAGAGAAGTATGCAAGAAATGGGCTTTGGTGAGGGATGACACAGAAAGACAAATTTGGCTAAATAAAGGTACTTAAAAGAAAAGAGAAATATATAAATAGGAACATTGGGGTTTTGGGTTTTTTTGTTTGTTTGTTTGCTTGCTTGTCTCTCTCTCTGTCTTCTATGCAACCACATGGTATGTTTGTTAAGATCTGTACCTTTCCTAATTTAACTGAGTTTTATGATGGGAATGACCAATGTGTGTAAACTTGAGAATTCTGTTTTTTCCTTATTTTCTCTTTATCCTTGTGTATATGTGTGTCTAAGTCTTTGTGTGCCCTCGAGGTAATTATAACTGTAAAATGTTTCCAATCCAAAAAAGACAAGAATTTTAATTTTTTTAGAGAAAGAAAAGAGTAAACTGGCAGAAATTGCCTTCACTCCGTTTTGTTGGGCCCACAAAACTGAGTGAAGGAGGAAAAAAAGAAAAAGAAAAACCTCTAAGGAAGGAATGTATATGAGATTATATCTTAATACTATACAGTACTCTTTTCAAGGTTGTTATCCAGTTTCCTTCTGATAAAGCAACAATAAATTGATTTTAACATAATGGCTTCTATTTCATTTTTGGACAAAGTATTGTTATAAGGTATAAAATCTTTAAAACCTTAAAGCTTAGAACTACATTATGAAGGAATTCTGTTCTATAATTTACCTTTTTTCTCCTCATCCCACTTTTTACAGCTACTTTTTATTATATAATTTTATTTAAAACTTTTAAAATGAAGATAAAAATTAATATAATAAGTAAAAGAAACAAAAAAGAAATCAAAGAGAAGGCTAAAAGTTCTAGAAAGGGAAAAAAGAAAAGAAAAGAAAGGCAAGAAAATGCAAAGTGGCTTTCAATATTCTTTGCTGCAGTTATAAGCACCATTATAAATTTACCTCATCTCTTATTTCTGTAATCTATTATATCTAATCATCAAAACTATAACTCACAAGGTTTTTTCTGTTTTTACACAAAAAGTCTATATAGGGGGTTTCCAACAATACTCATAGATATTGTCTTTTCTTTCATCAAAGAAGTCAATTTAGTGATCTCGCAATTTCCAACATCTTCACCAACCATTCCTCCATTGTGTGTAATGCTAAATCTTTGCATCTTTGTGCATACAATACTCTCGTTGCAAAAAAAAATAAATCTTTATTTTGGCGTTCCAACAAGTAATGCTCCTATTTCATCAGACATCTGGTTTGTCTTAATAAACCTTCTGCTATGGTTTACTTATGACAAAGAAGATGGGTGAAGCCCCGAGTAGCTTTTGTGATTAGATATGCTACACTGAACTTTTGAGAAGCACTTTCATAATATAATTACTTACAAAGCAGCTATAGAAACAAATTCAGCTTAGTGTTTAATAGTTGATAGAGAATCACTTCAGTTTATTTTAAATAACAGTAATAAGTCCTGTCCATTTCCAAAATGATTAGCATTGAGTAAAGCTAGCCATTAAAACATCCATTTTCCAAAATATACATTATTGTGATTGAAAGAAAAGTAACTTTCATAATAACATGTGGAGAAGGGAGAAGACATAATTCTATCACAGACAAAACATTCAGCTACCCTATGTATCTATGCTTGAGATAAAATAAAATCTAAACAAAACCATGTGGGTCACCCCAAAACATGTAGCAGAGGCAAAATATCTTCACACTTTCCAGTCCTTCCTACCAAGTCAGATTACTCTGTCACCCATCTAGAATCTCAAGATGGTCCCTTTTGTGACAAGATAAGAATATGTCAGCAGAGTTCTGAGTTGCAAACAAGAAGTAAGTATTAACTGAAATGAAGGCTATAAACATATTAACAAATGAATAATAATGCTTTTACTTGGCTATTTGAGATAACTGATGTTACAATTAGGTATATGAACTTTACATTAACTAAAAGATACATCTTATTTAAAAATCCATGTCTTCTACTTTGTAGCAGTTTTTTCAACATTCAGATACCTCTTCCCTCCCAAAGCAGGAAAGAGTTTTTAGCTGGCTGAAAAGTTAGGCATCCCCTTATATTGTGATCACAGTACTACTGTATGTGCTGCTACCATTTCATAAGCACGCAGAGACCTCTGCTGTTCATAAAAGTGTTTTGCAGCTTCAGTGAGTACTGGCAACTATCCTACCATAATCAGGAACAGGGCATTCTCTGCCCATTTGTGAGAATGAAGGTGAAGCTGGACTGCTGGCAACCATTTCCTTGGAACAAATCGTATGTTCTTTTATTCTGTCTTGCAATATGGTCAGTCTAAAGGGGTAGAAACCCCCAGTCTACCATCTCAGGATATCTATTAGGCTAGTCCCAATTTTCAGCTTTCAAATGGAAGGGAATTGAGTATCACACAATTTCTATCATTGCATTACAACATAAAACACAACATTGCCAATGGTTGTGTTTTATGTTCGAAATCTAAAGTGATAGAAATTGTCTAGTTGTTTTGTGAGAGAACTACATTTTGTGTCGTATTATCTTCCAGGGTAATTAAATAATGAAGTTAAATGATAATTAACATATTAGGCCTACTGCTAACTGTAGCAATGTATGGAGGGACCTACAATATTATATGTATGTATGTATATGTGTGTATATGCATATGTATATGCATATGTATATATGTACATATGTATGTATATTAGTATATACTATTCTTGAGAACAGATTTTTGAGTTTATTTTGAACAACAACCTTCCTCTTTTTCTTTTCTATTTTTAGGCTTATCCTCCAAGACCAACCATTGCTTCCCACACAATCTGGAAATTTTAGCAGAATTACTATTGTGTAGCCCAAAATAGCTAGCAGAATTGACAGGACTTAATCTTTCTAAGTAGGATTTAATTCCTGTGGTATCGAACAGTAGCATACAATTTTTTACAGTAAAATTTAAAATTATATCCAAGGAATTTGTAACACTTTTAACACATACACACATTTCCTTGGCAATATTTTGTGTTAACAATTGTGGCTGAAGACTGAGTTACGTTAGTCCTAACAAAATGACGAGACTCTATTGCTACTGCTCATACTGCTGGAATGTGAAGCCTTTGGCCTACAGACTACCTCTCTTTTTTTCATTTATAAAATATCTGTCAAACCTTTCCTACAAGAGCTCAAGGTCACAGATTACATTTCCATTTTTTCCTAAAAAATGAATCAAGGAAAGTTGGTCTGAAAGAGAGTGCCTGGCTGAAAGTCATTCAGTAACTTTCCACAGCTGCATCCAATCTAGCCCAAGACCATAACTACTACACAGGGCTGGCTCTATTCAATGTTTGCCTAACCCACATAAAATGGGACTTCTGGCATTGGAATCCTACTTTTCCTAGGGATGCTTCCTCTTTTGCCTTTCCCTCTGGAAGTGAATGAGCTGCTCTGGAGCCAGTAAGGCAGCATCAGCAAACAGCAGGCAGGCATTTCCCGAGGGAGACATAATTTCAGAGGAGTAGGTACACCTTGAAGAAATCCATCCTGGGCCAGTGCTTCCCTCTCATGCAGATAGTTCTTGTTTAGCAACCACAATTGGGACCAGCAATGTGGTCATTAAGTGAAGCAGTTGCTAAGTGAAACCATGCTTGTGCTTGGTCACTTTAACTTTCCTTTTCCTTACAGGTTTGCAAAGGTTATAAATGCAAGGGTCATTTAAGTTTTCCATCACTGTTCTAACTGAAAATGGTCACTAAACAAGGTAGTTACTAAGTAAGGATTTTATTTTTCAGTGCAAAAGAATAGAAAGAGGTAAAGCTACAAGCCCAGGTGTAGTAAGGTAGCTTTCCAACAGTGGCATATCAAACAAAGCTTCAGGGGTGGATATTGGGCTCCTCCAGACTCGCATAGTTTAGTTTATATTACACACACACAGAGCAAGATGCCACCACTCGACATGGTAAAAATTATTACTGCGTTGCTTTTCAACAAGCAATTTGGCTAGTAACTCTATTTATGGAAGGCGGAGCTTATAAATGAGGGTGGTGTTTCTGACCTCACATCCTGTTTAGGCCTTGTGGGTTTCTTTGAAAAGGAAAAATATCCTTTTACTGCAAACGGGATTTGCAACAGTATTTATATTTTTGTAAAGGAAGGGGAGACAAAGTGGAACCACCTGCCCTGCTTTTCCTGTTGCCGTGAGAGGCTGCGCTGTGGCAGCCTAGACCTGGCCAAGGGACCATCTCCTCTCTTCTCCACCCCCACCCTCCCGCACGCAGCATAGTTACAACAAAGAACATACTGTGGGGTGGGGAAGGGGGCAGGAAGGGATGCAGCATTAATCTTCTCCTTTAGGGCTCGTGGCTGGAACAAATTCCGGGAGAACAAGGGACAGGAGACGGCAGTAAGAAAGGATTTGGCCAAAGAGGTGAGTAGTTTCGCTGGAGAATGTTGCGTGGGTTTTGGAGGGGGGAGCGGGGGGTTGCTTAAGTATAGAAGAAGCCGGGGATGCGCTCACAAAGGCCGAGGTTTCTCATCCCTGCTCCCGGGTCATTCTTCCTGGAGGCGGGCGCTTATACCGGAATTTGGAAAGGAAGGTTTGGAGAGAAAAGGAAGTCGGAAGATGCGGCAGGCAGGCCTATAAAGGATGTAGGGCAAGCTAGTGTTCTTGATGCGGTACTTTGTAATAAATGGTTGTTGAAATTATTGTGTTCTACCAGCGGCGTTGTTGTTTTTTAAACCTTGTTGTTGTCACCAGTAATCTCTCATATTAATGTCATGCCTTAATCATATTTGCTAAATGTGGTGCTAGGTGAGCTAGTGTCAACTTTAGGAGTGATGGGATGCATGGAGAGGAGCTTTCTAATTTGGGGAGAGGAATGTTGAGGAATGCAGAGCATCCTCTGTACTGAGAAAAGAGCCAGATGGTTTGAATACATGTGAGAGATTAGGATTTAAGGACCACGTTTGGGCAATGCTCCTGGAAAGAGAGTGGATTGATGCATTGCTTGATGTGCGTGTGTATATGTGTGTTGTCACTCTGGACTATAAAATCCTGCAGAATTCCTGATACAGTGCTATTGTGTCTTTGGTTAAAAAGATTCTGTTACATAAATTGAATGATCACTTCTGTAAACACCATATTAAAGCAGTCAGATTAGGAGGAGAACAAAACTTTTATCGTTTTTAGCAGTTGAGTAAGAGATTTTTGGAAATAACTTGTTGTGCAGCATTGAGAAAAAGAATCTACATCATTGTCAGAGTTATTAAAGGTGGAAGGATTTTCTCCGTCACCTTTGATGGCCTTAACATTTGCATGAATGTGGGAGAAAGGACTCTATGGTTTAGCATGAAGATAATTTGTATTGGATGACACAACTTGAGTGGTTCTCAAAAATAGTTTCAACTGTTTTTGAAGTCTATTTTTTAGTTTGTTTCTCTGCACGGAAAGCAATCAGCAGCTGCGTTCCAGGTGTTGTAGTTATTGGAGTTTATTTATGAAGTGTTTAATATTGTTTAGGGACTAGTATTTATAACTATCTAATGTGTTGCTATTGCATGTAAAAGATGTGATTTAGTCTGGATAAGAATGAGTAGAGTAAGACTGCTTGAAAGGAGAGATTTGAGAAGTAAACCAAATTCATATTTGTTTCCCATTTCCCTTTTGCACAGCCCATCCTGCATTTGAGGGAATTATGTTCCGGTTCATGAGAGATGGAGAGCCAGAGGATCCAATGTTTATGATGTGAGTCAAACATTCTAGCCTTTCTATATAGGAGAAAAGGATTAGAATAATTTTCCTAATGGTTACAAGGATTTTGCAAATGTCACTATTAGAATCACAAAAACAAATTTTAAAAATGTTCCAAAACTCAGGAAATACCTAATGTCACAAGATTTTGATACGTTGCCTGAAATATCTTGAGATTCCAGAAGTCTTGAAAGGTGTTTTATTTTCATTTTAAAAAATGAAGAATTATGGTTTTTCAGACACTGGAATGGTCTTTTTGTTTACATGATGTCTTAAGTCATTGGTGATTTTCTTCAGAAGCTTTTGCCTGATGACATATGAAGTAAAAGCTTGTGAACCACTGCTCTAGGAGAAGGAAACAGGACTGGGGGATTGATACGGATTATTTAGCAGCTTAACTCCCTTGTGAAACTTCCTTTCCCATAGGGATCCTCTTGCCATCCATCAGCAGCATGTGAATCGTGTGCTTTCAGGTGGATTTGGATATAGCCCTTTCCTCAGCATTGGCAATGGGACAGTACCTGGAACACGCCAAGTTAGTCGAAGAATGCAGGTAATTCAAAAGTCAGTGGATTGTGGCTAGATCTGTTTATTTTTCTATCAAAGTTAATTTTTAACTTCGTGCTTTGGCTTGATGAGAAGAATCTAGATTCTATCTTGGTTATATACCTATATATCTAGAGAAAGAAGGATGTTGCACTCCCCAACATCAAAACAGGGTGATGCAATTTTTAATTTATATTCTACTTTGTCACTTCGTAAGACCCCAGACATATAAATGATTAATATAAGCGCATAATTACACTAAACTGAAATCGAAAAAGAGCAATTGAAAATAGCCCTAGTTAAATTCCAGCAACACAATTTTAACTTAGAGCCTGTAACTTTGTAAATATTTCAGTGTGTCTGGGAACGGGATTGTGCAATTATGAAGTCCCATGGAGATGACTATTTAAAATACCAGTGACTTAACCAAGGTTTCCCCCCAAATTGCTACTTTTTAACTTGAGGGTAAAGGCCCAACCATTCCTTAGCAAAACATATGGCTACCTCTTCCTTGAGCAAAACCAATGAGTTGCTGTTTCATTGACTGCCCACTATGAAAGATGGAAGGTTCATCGTTATTTACTTGGTCTACTTTGTAATACATTGTATTTGGTTATATGTGGTACTTTTGCTTATATATCCTACTCCTACCCATTCTAATTTAGGAAGATCAATCTGAGTAATTAATAGATTGAAATTATCCTCAGGATTGGTTTTATCTAAAACTCATTTCTGTTATCAAAGATAACTGATGGAGAAATTAAACAATATCAGTCACAGAACAGAACGCTTACGATGTGGGAACATTTCGTCTTTTCTCCCCCCCTCGCCCAGTTAGATCTATACTTTCTGCTTCCTTCTTTACCCAAGTGCAAAGCAGAAGAGCTTCTGTCTTTTATTCAATTACTCTTTGGATAATCTATGACTAGGGATTTTACGATTTTCTCATTTATTAAAACTTTACACCACTTCCAGCGATTGCAGATGGTTTATATGATTATGCCTATGTTTATAGACAGTCTCAAAATAGTTTAACAAGGGGCTGAAGCCAGGCTTATTTATTTTATTTTTTTAAATCAAATTTCTACCCTGCCACAATCAGATGATAATTTAGCGGTTTATGGAAGAAAAAATTAAAATATAGAAAGTCAGATTAAAATTCAGTCACACTAACAATCAAAACAATAGAATAAATGTGTTGGATAAAAACAAAACCAAATAAAAGATAACAGCAAAAATAAATAGAAATAGAAAGAACAGTTAAAGGGAAAAAAAGAGCAAGAAAAAGCCAACTTCTTTGCAGATAAAATACAAGATTTCATTTATTAATGTTTCTATAGTTGTAATCTTAGTCTTGGATTTCTATTATTTTACTTTATTTGCCTCTTCTTTATCTGTCAGGATATTCATCCCACGACTTCAATTGTATTTAAGTTAACACAACTTTGCTAGATTGGAGATTTTGTGTGTATATTCTAACTTCATCTGGGCAAGATTTCTAGTTGTTAAATGAAGTCATCTTGCCTTTTGGAGATTTCTTGTCAAATATTGTCATCTTTTTTGTATTTATTTATGACCTTTCTAATTTCTCTTACATGATTTTAAATAACCTTCAGGCTTCTGCAAGGAATGTGACATTACAAATAGTGATACAGTTTTTAAGGAGTACTTGGTTCATAATTGACTGATTTGCTTGGCAGTTGCTATTAGTGTGTGTGTTGAACTTTGAAGTTTTCTGGCTAAATTTCCCCCCAAAATAGATAATACTTATCAACAACCATCTTATTTTAATTCCTAGAAACCAAATAAAGGGTTATTTAGGTTTGTCTCTTATCTTGTAGTTTCATGGCCAAGACAGCATCTTATATTGAATTAGTTGAGAATATATTCTATGTATTCTCCCTTCTGTTTATATCAACATAAATTCATCAGCACTGACAAGCATGCAGTAAACTGTATAGATTTTGGCTCTTTAACACAAATTTGGGTAATAATAATCAATTTGAGAATGGATGAAGTTCTAGTACATATTTCCTTAATCTTTAAATTGAGTGTACTGAGTTCCTTGGTCCTTCTCTATGCTAG
The DNA here is from genome assembly GCA_032468155.1 of Oxyrhabdium leporinum. NCBI lineage: Eukaryota > Metazoa > Chordata > Lepidosauria > Squamata > Cyclocoridae > Oxyrhabdium > Oxyrhabdium leporinum. The sequence goes on from JANHFL010003325.1 coordinate 703,082, forward strand.
ATAAAAGATTACTCTAGAGAGGTGAAGTCTAATTACTTTGTGTCCCTTTCTTGTTTTTATAGCCTGGAACTGTTTCGCCCTTTGGGATGCTAGGAATGGTAAGCCATAATTTTCTTCTTTCAACAACTACTTGTTCTTGTCTGGTTTTTGTGATCTTCTTTTCTGTGTAATACTTCAGTTTATGATAGTTTAAATATATAACTGAAAATAATGAGGATAGTAACATTTCTCAAATAGATTTTTATATAGCTCTCAGTTATTAAAAATGATGCTGGCTGGAAAGGAGTTGAATTCACCTCTTTCTAGACAGAAAGCTGGAGTTTCACTTTTGCATTAGTGGGTGGAACAGCTTGCCCTGCCTGCCTTAGCTCTGCCTTCTAAAGAACAGCTTTTCCTTTTGCCTCCATTTCAGGCTGAGAATCGCTGTTCTTATGTAACATTATTACATACATCATCATCTTTATTACTACTATTAATCCAGTGCATCCAAAGAACGAAAAGGAAGGAGAATGATGCAGTATTTTTGGAATCTTACTATTTGTCCAGATACTGCTTGAAAAGATGATGATGAAGCATGCAGGCATTGAAAGAGGGTCCACAGGAAGACCTTGGTTGTGTGGTCTAGATGCAATCAGGTTCCATGGTCGCCTGGGGAAGCATTAGCCATGATCTAGGCTGACATGAAAGGAACACAATTCTTTCTTTCCCACCTTTTCTCCTGCTATTATTCATCCAAGAAGCACAAGCCAAACAAAGAGGCCAGTCATTTTTCTTCATCAGCAACTAGTGCAATAGAGGAGGCACTGAAGGTTAAGGTGGGCACCATCCCAGCAGCCTCTCTTCACCTGCCATCAAAGGAAGTTGGATAAGCCATCAACCTTTAGGAAAAGAGGTGCCAGGGAGCCAAAGAATATTCCTCTGAACTTTAAGGAACAACAAAACGGAGATTTTGTCAGAGGAAATGGGAATGAGCCCGAATAGATCAGGAGACGCTTCCATCAGCTTAGTAAAGGATCTAGAGAAGCCAGTGGTTTCTCAAGCAGATGGGCATAGCACTGTTGGAACATGCCCCCCTGGAAGTGGAAGGGATGAGTTTTACTTTGCCAGATCATGGCAGAACTGAAGGCTTCAGGATGCAAAGGCCTTAGAATTTCTCCTCTCCTGCTGCATCTTCTTAGAATATTCGCAATCACAGCCTCAGAAGAAGCCTAGCAGATGAAGATACTTACTCAGAGAATGTGAGAGAGGGTTAGGAGAGAGTATTCTACCAGCTACATTCTTGGTTTTTGTTGCATTAAGTGGGGATGATGAAGTCATATTCAAAATCATAAAATAGAGGGGAGGATTTGTGAAGCAGTCAGATTTCATAATGAGAAGTTTAAGGAGGCTAAGATTGGCTTCCAGAAAATATTTAATGCTGATCTGTGTTCAATACAGCAAAAGTATTTAATTGAAAGTAAGTAGTTATTAGCACCAGCACAAACTATAAGCTATAGGAACACAACATGTGGCCAAGGGTTCTCATCTTCCTGAAGTTCAGACTTAAAGGCCCTGCTTCCAGTTCTTTTCACAGAACTTATAAAAAAGGGAATGGGTGAAGCTAAGCACACATAGACCCCGTAGAAGAATGTATCTTCTTCAGGAGGCCATGAAATGACAAGGCATTGCCCTTGATTGACAAACAGCTGTCTTGTCTTCAATACTGTACAAAGTGAAAGAGATGAAATGCTCATGGAACTATAAAACGTAGAGGAGATGGAATGCTAAAGCATAAATAAAGCATTGGGCATTTTGGTGACAGGCTATGTCTTCTATACCCACCAGAGGAATGGTAATTTACAGTGATAATAAGAAATGTTCAAGGACATAATTCAAAAATTTCAGGGAAGCAATCAGCAAGTTTGCAAAGGCATTCAAACTGATTGCAGATACAATATTGGGTGGATTAGAGTTTGCAGTCACTGCCCCTGAAATACTGGCATATTGGAGCCTGTGACCTGCATATTGGACAGTAGACCATCAGTCATGAGTCAATCTTGCAGCCAAATTTTTTTTGTTAAAAAAATTGTTTGGAGAACCGATTGACCCATTGGTTGATGGAGAAAAAAAATTCTGCCCTTGATGCGAAGTAGGGAAATATAAAATACTCTACAAGCCATGCAAGTTGTTTTAATATCGGAAATGCGCATTGGAGATATCAAGAGAAGTAGATGGGGTTCAGAAGGAAAATCCCAGACAAAATGAGTCTGAAATTAATAGTACCACATCTTAAGTGAATGGTTTGCTGCCAAGATTTTGGCATATTGGGAGCAGACTTACAGAGACAAGTTTGGTATAAGAAAATTTAAAAGGGATACATGTTAAAGCATTGCCAAGGGAAAGGTGATCTTTGATTTATGACTTTTCATTCAGTGACCAAAGTTACGATGGCACTGAATGAATAGTGATTATGGCTGGTCCTCGGAATTCCTGCCATCCCAGTTTCCCCATGGTTACATGATCATAATCAGAGCTCTAGGCAACCAGTTCACACGATTGGTTGTAGCACCCTGTGATCATGTGATTGCCATTTGCAGCCTTCAGTGGGGAAGCTAGCAGGGAAGGTGCAAGTCACTAGGGTAAGTCTCCCCCACCAGTGCACTCTCCTCCAGCCCCTCTGTGGCAGCCACTCATGCATCCCTGTGTACATTCCCCCATACAGCAGTAGCCACTTACCTGCCTGCCAGCCTAGGACTTACAACTTCTTATGAACTTCCCCACTGACTTTGGTTATGGGAAACTGGCAGGAAGTTGCCTCAACAAATGACTATAGGATTTGATTAGCAGTGGCAACCAGGACTGCTGGGATTGCTATTGCTAAGTGATTGTGCTTTACAACTGTGTCACTTAGCAATGAAAATTCCAGTCCCAATTGCCTTTGTAGTTAAGGACTACCTGTACTGTCACAAATATCCAAAAATTTAGAGAACGTCACATGACAGTAAAGTCATAGGTTAATTTCTGGACATTGAGGCAATAGATTGAGTCCTTAGGCAAAAAGATCCTCGTGTATTTTCCATTCCCTGACAGAGCCAAAAAACACCAGGATTTACAACCAGACTTGAGAGCATTTTGTTTGGTGTTAAAAGCATTGACCATCCAGTACATGTTATGACAAAACTATAAGACCACTTATAAGCACAGGAAAATTCATCATTCAATGATGGAGTCATTAAATGAGATATCACATGATCACAACTTGCAACCTTCTATCAGTCTTTCCCACTGACTTTGCTTTTTGGAAGCGGATTGGGGAAATCACAAGTAGTAATAATGTGACTGCAGCTGGAATTGGTTGCAGAGCGCTTGGATCACACTTGCATGATCACAGGGATGCGACAATCATAAGTGCAAGGACTCTTAAGTCTTTTTTTTTAGTGCCATCGTTACTTGAAACAATTGGTAAATGAATGATCTTAAGTCAAAGACTATCTGTACATCAACAAGAATGAAATGAGATTATAGGTGGAAGAGTCACATAGTTGGGTGAAAACATCTCTGGCTTCCTGTCAGTAGAGCATGTAGAAGATGCATAGAGTACAATTGTGGACCAGGGGAGCCAAGAGCCTGTCTTGGATGGGTAAATGGATCTTTGCTAGATCCATAATTCCCTGTTTGCAACAGGAAAGCAAGAAGATTCATCTGATTTCAAATTACAGGGCAAAAGGAACTGATGTCTTCCTGGCACTATGGCCAAAGAGACTAATATATAAACACTAATCCTGTCTAAGCTGATACACAAAATGAGGATATTCAGGGCATGCATAATCTTAATTCCCCCTTCTTGCCCTGCAGAGCTTGGTGCTGAACAGTATGGAGATAAGTAGGAAGCTTCCCAGATATCTGTCAGTACAGCCAGACATACTGAGCCTAGATCTTGGAATGACTTCATTTCTGTGCCTGAAACTTGAAAGGGACATCTTCTGAGTGCCAGCTTGCCAGACTTCTGCAGTGACACCATCTTGGCATCCAGGTTGTCTAAATGCCATCAGAAACTTGCCATGCCTTTGAACACTGGTGCAGAAGATAGAGATGAAGAGTAATAGGTTTCTAGAGATAGGTCTGGATAATATCCTTGAAAACCAGTACCTTCCAGAATCAGGTCACTCATCTGGGGTTCAAATTATAGGACAGATAAAAATTTCATTCTGCAGCATCCCTAAGTTCAGTATTTTCACAGGGGGACTAGTCTGCTATTTCTCCCAGTTAGGCACCATTTTCCTTTATGGGATCTGATATTAGTTCTGGGACTAATTAGCCCTGTCCCCTTTTAACACATTAGAGTGAACCCCATGAGCATTCTTGCACAGAAATAAACTTTTCTAATGGAAATCATCTTCGCCTGTGAGATCTGAGAAAGTAGAGTCTCTCTCAAAGGAGACTTGTATGCACTCCACCAACCCAAGGTAGCTTTGAGACTTTACTCAGGGTTTTATCCCAAAGATTAAATTCTAACTTTCTCAGGGGATACGAGATACTGCTGCCAGATTTCTTCCCAAATCTGAATAAAATATTAGACATATACAGAACCTTAAGAATTTGCCTTAAGTCCATTCTAGGAAGCAGAAGGCTGATAGCTTATTCCTCCTCTTTGAGAGATGAAATGATACAGATGGATCAGTGACTATTATTCTGACCTAGTCAAGCAAATCCTGACTGACATCACAGCCTGTTTAATCAGCCTCAGGAGAGCTAGAAGTGAGGATTCTGCTAATAGACCTCTACAGGGTGAGAACTTGGGCAAATGCAACTAGCTTCAGTAAGCATTCCAAGGCAGACAAATTTGACTTGGAAGAGGCAGTATCCTGATATGTACTCTGTACTGCAGACAATGCTTTAACTCATACTGATCAACCTGGCACACTGCTGCAAGTATAGGTTTTCTGGTTGTCTCCATCTTTGGTGACTGAGAATTTGCATTTCAACTTGTCACACATTATTATGGTATATACATACCATAATGCCATGCCATACCATACCATACCATACCATACCATACTATACCATAAAGATGGACCAACAATCCCACCCAAATGTAAGGATCTGTAGAGGTAATTGGGAGGAATTTGTTAAACTGGTTCTTTATACTTGGCTTTTACATAACTGGTTTTGCGTTTGTTTTCCTTCTTTACCACACTGAAAACATGCTTTGTTTCTAAATCATTTTCTCAGCCGAAGTCATTATGGGGGTATTCCTTCCACCAAATGCAAAATGCTAAGCTGTGCTTTCTGACTAGAAGAGGAAAAGTCTTTTTCAGAACAATTAAAAGAGATAAAAAATAGGAATTTCTAGTAAAAATATCAATAAATTTACTGATTTGAATTAAGCTTTTCTCAATTACCTTTTATGATAGGATATTAGGATAGAGTTCAATAGCTTATAAATCCAGTAAATATATATATATATATATATATATATACTACTAAAACACTAGTTGTCAGTACCTTTAACTAGGCAAAACAGTGCATCATAGGGCAACCGTTTTTGAACCAAGGTAACTCAGATGGGCTAACTTACAGAATGTGTCCACATTTTGGACTCATAAATCCCAATGGAATGAAATTTGGGAAAGTGGTGGTTGCTTCAGGGCTACTGGCTGCTGCTGTGCTGCTGCAATTATATGATCTTCATTTGCAACATTCAATGAATTTCTCAGCCAGTCTTGTTATTACCTCACTCCTTCCCACACATCCAAAAGCAGCCACTTACCTGCCTGCTGAGACGGGAAAGAAAGGGATATTTCCAATGTTCCCTGCCAGGTTCCCACAAGAAAATTCAATGGGGAAGCTAGCAGGAATTCACTCCTCCTTCCTCTGCTTTTTGCCCACTCTTGGTTATTCTGTTTTTCTGTTTAGGTAAGTAAATGCCTCTGAAATGATGACATAACAAGTTGTCTAGTATGTCCTAAAAGAATATTTTAATGGATATGTTCTTAAATGCATATTTATTCTAAGTGTATCAGGTGGTACTTAGCAGATTGCAGATGAAGAGGAGAAGATAATTCAGAGTTCTAGAGAAATTTAGATACATATTCACCAGAAAGTTAACTGATTATGATAAAAACCATTCACAGTGTTCTCCATTTTCAAATCACATATAGTCTACTCCAAGTAAATAAACAGATCTAAGGTGTTGCCCCTATGCATCAGACCTAAAATCACCTAAGTATATCCTGACCCACATCCAGACCCTGGATATTAAATTTCCCTAGCACTAAAGTCCTAGACACTGCAGCACAAGCTGGACCTCTAGAAACATGTACAACATGTAGAAGCAGGCTAATTATATCATCAACCCAGTTTCACTTAAAGGGCATTCATATCTGGTAACCTATGGAGTAGCATATATGGTCAGTGCCAAGGTCTCTTGGAAAATAGTTGCCATGATCCTTTCTAGAGCTGGTTATTATGACTTCTGCCTGAAATTCAGGAGGTCAAATGTTAAGGCTACATTCCTGTCCTCACTTGCCAGGTTTGTGTGTTGCAGGCACCACCTGGACTCATAACACCTCTTGAATGGTGGCATTCCCAGCAACTGCTTTTGTAGAACTCCCATCAATTTTAGTAGTTTCTCTTCTCCTGTTGCCATTTCCAATTATACTCTCTAAAAGGGCTCTTCTTTTCTGCTGACATTCTGCTCCATCTTCTTTCATGGTCCATCTTTTTCCAAGCTCATTGATCTTCCTGGTGGTTTGACTATAGTGGCCACAACAGCATAATGGTCTCCTTGAATTTTTTAAAAAATTGCTAGATATTCATAAAGGCAAGACCTTAGATCTGTTTTGTTTTGTTTTTAACTTGGAGTAGATTATATGTGATTTGAAAATGGAGGGTGTTTATCATAATTGGATAACTTTCTGGTGAATATGTATCTAAATTTCTCTAGAATTCTGAATTATCTTTTCCTCCCTATCTGTAATCTGCTAAGTATCACATGATAGTGGCCATAACAATGCATGGCATAGTGGACTCCTTGAATTATTAAAAAAAATATTGCTACAGGTATGTTTAGTAAGCTAGGAAGTGTTTTCAGAATCTGTGCCCTTGAGTTTGGAGCATTCATATCATTAAGGACATAGAATGTACTCATGAACAATTGCTAGAAACGGCAACAGCTCCTAGTTTCACTGTGTGACTTCCCTGTCTGGTCACTCTCCACAAAGCTTTTTTTCTTTCTTTTCAGGCAGGTGGCTTTATGGACATGTTTGGAATGATGAATGACATGATTGGGAACATGGTGAGCTCATTTTGTCTGCATCTCTTTTCCAATATCGTTCTAGTTGACATTATAGGCAGTGTAAAAACCCCTTTAAATGGACAGAGAAACTGGAAAAACTCTGGCTTCATGGATATATTATAACATGATTGTATTATCAACATTATTATAACTTTGCAAAAGCACAGTTTTTGATCAGCCAAGCTTCAATTATTGTTTGTTTTAATTACAAGTATTCCAGAGTGCCACGATATGTAGAGAATAGAGTAGTGATGACTGGTGTTATTGTCACAGAATTTGTGCTTCCTTCCAAACTATTCCCAATATGGAGAGGCAAACTCCCAGGATTATGTAAATGAAGCATATTTCACCTGAGTTCAAAGAGAAACCAAGTCAAATTATCCAACACTATGAATATTTCAAAATAAGATTTGTAAAATAGCTGCACACCTCAGCTAAAATGAGAGAGTTTTCTTAGTGCCGAATTTGAATGAACTTAGAGGATTTAAAATTAATAAAACTCTTCGCCACTTCTAGTTCAGGAGGTATACAGCCTTAATAATTTATGTATTCACGTGGGCCGAAACAAAATATCTTTTTCCCATCTCCATATTTGATTATTTTCCCCATTCTTTCTTGAAAAATACTTCAGAGACACAGAGAAAAATCAAATCTTGCTTGAGAATTATCAAGAAATCATCAGGAAGGGAACTGAACAACTAAGCTTGCAGGTGTTAGATTTTTGGTACAGAATCAGAGCTGCATAAGAGCCTTTTCCAAAACTGTTGCAAAATTGTACTTTGTAGTATTTCAGAAGAAGAAAATGAATTAACATGAAATCATATGAACTGAATAGCTTTCATCCAAATTAGGTTTGGTCTGACAATTTTTTGAAGTGTGCTTCAGGAGAGCCATTGAGACCTAATGCTGCTCTTCAGAAGGTTTATTCATATTTTATACAGTGGAAATATTCAGTACAATTTTCATTATTTTTTATTGTACTTTAGGAGCACATGACAAGTGGTGCCAATTGCCAGACATTTAGTTCTTCCACCGTCATATCCTACTCAAATCTGGGTGAGGGCCCTAAAGTCTATCAGGAGACCTCAGAGACACGCTCTGCACCTGGTGGGGTAAGAAATTGGCTGTTTCCTTTGACAAAATGTTTAAAGAAGCACCAAGATTGTTAATTCACTGGGTATTCTTCTGCATGAGTACAAACTTGAGAGAAAACAAGAGGTAAGACTTGTTTTCAGGTATGGGATGAACCCTTTTGTGTGACAATTAACAGTGATTACTAAGGATACCCTATTTTATCATTTGAAACAAGTTGGTGCTTGCTGAGGCAAAATTGAAGAATTTCAAGGGTAACTTCAAGAATATTAACAGCAATATTACATTGTTCTAATTATGACTTGTTCTGCTACCCTCAGATCAGGGAGACGCGGCGGACGGTGCGAGATTCCAACAGTGGACTGGAGCAGATGTCAATTGGGCACCACATCAGAGACCGTGCACACATTATGCAGCGCTCACGCAACCATCGCACAGGTGACCAGGAGGAGAGGCAAGACTACATCAATCTGGATGAGAGTGAGTGTTCCTTGCCATCCCTCTCTTTTCCTGCAGCAAACTGCACAGCATGACCACACTCAGTTGCTGCCTGTCCTGTTTTGATTTTCAGGTGATGCAGCTGCATTTGATGATGAATGGAGGCGAGAGACTTCCCGCTTCCGGACACAAAGGGGGCTAGATTATCGACGTCATGATGGAAATACTGGCCGAAGAATTGAGGGGGGTCGTCTTGCTATTCAGGGACCTGAGGATTCTCCAAGCAGACAGTCGCGTCGGTACGACTGGTGAATCCACAGCAGATTTAAGGGGGGGGGTGCAGTGCAGTCACCCCCAAAACTACATTCATGCTCTTGTAAGTCTTAATTGTTGTTCCTTGCTTGCACTGTGCGTGCCTTCAAGCTTCTGAGATAAGAGAGTATGGGACCTTGTGAGCCAAACCACCTTTTTCAACATGAGTTGAGTCAGTGGTTTGCAGTGTTTGCTTTCTTTTTAATCTTTCTGGCACACAAATAAAATGGTAAACTGGTACAGCAATGTTGCACATTGGTAACCTAGAAGAAAAAGTTGCTGCTTGCAGAGCATGAGGAAATATTAAGATCTGGTAGACTTCCCAAAAAGCATGAATGAGCTTATATTTATTGATATTTACCATATTAAAAACTAAAATTGGTATATTTGAGGAATATTTATTGAATTATGTAAAAATAATACTAAACCCAGATATTAATGAAATTATTTTTAACAAATAAAATACTGAGAAGAGTTGCTTTAAATGTTTGCAAATAGCTTCAATATTTAGCAAATGATTTTGATTTTCAGATCCTTCATAAGGTCTTGGGGGATCCCCAGGGCTTCTCAGATCACACTTTAAGAAATGCTGCCTTGAAGTGATTTGGAATGGCTTCTTTCTCTTAAATAGCCTTATAATTTTAATTTTGATGCTGAGGCTTTTCTGTGAACAGATTCTGTACTTGAACTATTCTGATTCTGATTCTTATAATAGAGTATACAAATGTTGTAAATTACCAAAATAATTTATATTCTGAATAGGAGCTAGATATCTCAGGTGCAAATATTATTTACTCAGATTGAATTGGATAAAAACAAATTGTTTTTTTTTCTTTTTGGTGGCAGAAAATTATAACTACCGTATTATAAATTATAACTATTACTCAAAACTTTGTTCAATAAAGAATAAGATCTATTTCCCATTAAGGTGGTAAATCTGTGAATTGTACTTCAGGCTGTGTCTGAAATATTACCCGTTCCATTTTTAAAAAGAAAAAAATAATCTCTCCACAAAGAAAATCAGTGGAAAAAAGTAAATTATTAGTTTTCTGTATACAGAAAGCTTCATCTCAGTTTTCTATGTGCAATACATTTATTTTGATTAAAAAATCCAATATTTGAATTCCAACCAGGGCTTGTGTGTTTCTTGTTGCTCACTGAATGTGCCTTCAGTGTCCTTTCTGACTTCTGTTGTTTCTTTTCTTTCTTCCCATCCTTTTACTTAGGTAGACAGTGAAACTGATGGTGAAGCCCCTACAAAACAACACTTGGATCTTCTGCAAGATGAATTCTAGCTTCCTGCCCTCCTAAGATTTAAATTGACTAACTCTGCATAGTTATATTTCTTGCATAGAACAGTTGGCCAAGGAGAATGTGAGGGACTTTTGTCTATAAATGAGTAACATATAAATTACTGTTTTCCTCTAACTCCTTTCTATCTCCTACACAAGCGCCCCAATTTTCTATTTGGATGCTTTGGGGAGTTTCAGGAGTTTTTGTTCATCCCCATACCTCATTTCTACTTACCCATCTCAAACAGCAGCCACATAATGATTGATCTGCTATTAGTGTCAAGTAGTTGGAAAACAACCTTTAGTTGCCTCTGCTCTTGATCAGCCTGCCTTCCCTGGAACTTGGGGTATGTATGAAGTGCAAGAGATCAAGTAAAGTGTGGACAAACCAAGCAGGTCCAGCCTCTATTCTCTGGTTGTCAGCTCCCAATCTTATAAAATTTGATTTTGTGAAACTTGTAACTAAATGTTTATTGAGTTGAATAAAGAAATGGAACCTGTAAAGTAAATGAAATCGTCTCTATTTCAACATTTGTGTCATAAGTTCTCAAAAGACTTATTGGATGTATATGACACTGAAACTTTTGACTTCATAGTTTGTATCTTACTTTGCATATCAGATGAAGTGACTTGTTTATTTATTTTTTAAAAGGCCCATATTGTATGTGAAAGAGTTAGAGAATTCTTAATGGAGCAAGGATAAGCATTAAACCCTGTGGACCTCCTATTCCAACTTTGATTAGGATGAACATGGGCTTTTTTCCATTCTCTCTCAGGATAAAAACTTTGAGGTTTAGCTATATTGTTTTTGCTTAGACATTACTGGACAGTGGGCTAAAGTTTTTTAAGCTACTGCTTAAAGATATTACTCAAAATACTGAATACAAATATTACATGCACTCAAAGCATGCTTATAAAATGGGGAAATAGTTTTGGCTATTAAATGTATACTGAATATTAATACCATATAGTGATGGGACAATATTAAGTAGGCAATTAATCAAAGGCTCTTTCCAAGTGAGGACCAGGGTTTTTTTCCAGTGGCCAGTTGATTGGACTGTTATACTTCTCTATACAGAAAAATTGGGGCTACTTGCTGTTCATACAATATGCTTTAAATTGTTGCAGCTAATGGGTGGAAACATCTTGTTTCTGAATGACCATTTGGTTGTCTGTTGGTTCTATCTTGCTTGGATCTCCAGAGTGAAGTCAAGGCTCTTAATTTCAGAATGTCTTTTACTGTGACCTCAATATGCAGGCAGGGAAGGACAGATTAACCTATATGTATCATGGATAATACCAATAAACTGAAGGAGAATATGATCAGGATTCATCGATGAAAATATGTAAATCTGGAAAGGAAGTAAGCCCTGCAGGCATTAGGAGGCACAAGGAGAAGCCCTCAGAATGGAAGACAGGTAAGAGAAATTTGGTTTTGACAGGGCACCACCATTGGAAAGAAGCTAGTACAGTAGAATGTGGATTGTGCAATCTTTTTTTTAAGTGTTGCAGAATCTAAAGCAGCAGATTGTAGTCCTGACTCAGAAAGGAGCCAGTTGAGTTTAGGAAGATTGTAAAAATATTGGTGCAGTGGAAGTAACCAGCAGCAAAATCTTAACTCTCTCGGAGAGGTTTCACAACAGCACCTGTAAGAGCAAGCAAGGTCAGACGTGACAGCTTTTTTTGATGCAGTAAATAAGCAATGTTCCGAATGCTAGCACGTAGCATGTTTTCTATGGGCTACTTTGGCTTTGTGCCACAAGAGGAAGGATACAGAAAAAATAGCTGTTACCTTCTTGAGCTGCGGCAGTTGCCATTCAGTCATTTCCAGAATTTATTTTCTCTAAATTTGACAACGCTCTAGTATGCTGTTTAATTTTTTTTTCTTTAAAAAATATTTGCATATCTATTTGGAAAGTGCTTACAAAGATTTTATTGTGCAACCATGCTATCTTAATTTCCAGATTTCCTTAGATCAGGATCTTCAATAGCCCAAGCTTTGCACAGTTTCCAACTTTCAGTGCAAAAATCGATTAAGGAAGAAAAGATAGAACAGTTCTGCAAAGTATTTTATTTGCTAATAGCAGAAGATCTCCAGTGGGAGCCATCTTACGCTTTAAAGTTCATATTGAACTGTTGATCTTCCAAAGTCAGTGTATGTTCAAAACTACTTTCACTTGATAGGATTCCTTCCTGTTCTTGGCAGGACCCCTTGTAGAAGTGAATCAGTGAAGGATTAATTCCAATTATCCAGGGCTTTCCAATTTCAGACTGGTAATTCTTGTGAATATTAGGGGCTGAAAATGCATACAGTATTTCAATATTGAACCTGGCTAAAGTAAATTCTGCAACAATGCATGTATGCAAATCTATATTTCTTATTTAACATTTCTTTTTATTGTGAAAAGCAAGAGAATAAAGTAGAGCCATTGGAAATAATTATTTGCCCCCCTGATTCAATTACAACAATATAGGGAGAGAATATGATAGCCCTGCTTTTTCTAGAGGGGGTTAGTCTCCCCTTTTACTATGACACTAATATTTTAATAGTACCAGAAGCTGATATGATATTAGAAGGTTCATTTAAAGCTCATTTAACCATACATTTTTAAAGCATAGACTGTAGTAAGCCACTAGTTAAACCTTTAGCTCTAAGGGGCAAGAGTAATACATGCATTATTCAAAAGAATTATTTAGATTTTTGATTCCTTAGATAATTATGGAAGAAATTCAAATATTGTTATGCTGTTATTGGGAGCATTAGAGCCTCTCTGAATCAAAGAAATCACACATTTTGACTTAAGAAATAAATTGTTCTTCCTTTGAACTTTTGCATTCACCTGTTGTTCTGGGGCTGATAAAGTAGCTTCTTCAGCTTTTCTACACCTGCACTGATATGGGACCTTCATCTCAATCAGTGGCTGAATGGACTGCCAAAAAAGACCATGAATAATATCGGGAAGGAATGTGTGTGTGTGTGTGTGATTTATGAAAGAGATACCTTTCTTGGTTTTTGCAGGAGCATGATTGTGAAATCTATTTTTAATGCAAGAATTCATAAAAGACAATATGAAATAACAAGAAACATATATGGTATATAGTACCTGCCTTCCTACTATATTTTGGAGGGACTAGAAAGGTCTCAAAGTTTGAGACCTTGTAACGACACCATCCCACTGACCTTCTCATTAAACTATTTGAAAAGAGATTGCTTCTGATTCCTGTATTTGTCATGAAGTCAGTTACTATCTGCAATGACAGCAATGTCTGTTTGATTTCTGTTTTCTATTTTTCAGCTAGTGGTTGATGCACAAAAATGTATGTGTAAAAGAGCCAGATAAGCTTTGCATTAAGCAAGAGATTCAAAAGAATTTTATCAATGATAGTAATAATGTTATTAGGATTATCCAAAATTGCACAGAAGAGTGCAAGCTTTCAGTCTCCGAAGACTTGTTCATCAGGCCAGATGTTACAAAAACCAGGAGTTAAGGAAAAAGAATTTAACATAGGTCTCAAAATGAAGGTTGTAAACTCTGTGTAGAAATGTAAGCATTTCAAGTTGAAATTGAAATATTTTCAGCCATTTTGGATCTATTTAATTATTTAGGTATGTCATCTTTTTATGGACCAACAAGAGCTATTGCTGCTTTTTATCTATGAAAAAAAAGACTAAAAAAAGCTCTTGGAATAAAATTGTGAAGTACTCTCACTCTAAGCTAAAGTATAAAGGGAAAATTGCTTTTCTGATTGGGAGTTCATTGTAGAGCCCATTATCTCCTGCGTAAAAGCCCTGCTAACTAGGTCTCTCCTCTTTCCCTCTTCTATTTTTATGATTTTGCCAAAGTCATAGTTAGATATTCCAGATAGTTTTCTGTGGATAAATGTATGGTCACTAGTGCAGTTGAATTGATGTTGTTGTTTGGGATGAAATAATTTCAAATCTGTCAATGATGGAAATGGTTCCATCAATGATGGAAAGACCTGGTTTATAGGAGCAATTACACATTCTTGCAGTCCACAGTTTCATATTGGTCTCTGCCTTATTCCTGTAATCTGTTCCTATAATCCTGTGGAATGTGCTCTCTGAATTACATTGGTTTAGATTATATCCATCTCGAAAACACAGAATCATAGGGTTGGAAGGGACCTCTGAAGTCTTCTAATTCAACCCACTGCTTAAGGAAGGAGACCTTATACTAGGGGTATCAAGCTCAGTGTCATCACATGACGTATCGGGGCTTTTTCCCCCTTCGCTAAATGGCCGTGGCCAACACGTGATGCATCCAGCCCACGGGCCGGGAATTTGACAGCCCTGCCTTATACCATTCTAGTCTATTTTTTATATTGTGGTGACCAGAACTGTATTTCAAGCATAGCCTCACAAGCGGTATTATCATTTCTTGTAGTCTTGATGTTATTCCTCTCTTGATGCAGACTAGGACTGCAATTAGCTTTTTGGGCAAGATTTTGCAATTTGTAGGTATGCCTTTTTAAAAATGCTTTATAAAAGCTGCACCTGAGGATATCTCAGCTACAGGATAAAGTATCCAGTTTATGAATCTTTATCAATGGCAGCTCATATAAATTAGATACTGTACAAGCTTAGAAACATGTGAAGGCAGCTTTTTTTAAACCATCAGTTGCAATAGCTACTGATACTTACCTTTGCTCAAATAATATTTGGCTCTTAGGAAACCTGTGATCTGCAGGTCTTTAAATATATTTCCCCAGCCTTGCGCCCTTAATAGTGATGGGACTACAACTCCTGGAATTCTTAACCAATAGCACATTGATTGGAAATTTAGTTGGAGCTATGGTATCAATACATCTGAGGGCCACCAAACAGGTTTTTCTTAAGAGAGACTACTACCCTTCTTTCTCTGATAAATCCTGGTTTAATTTAATCAGTGATATGTATATTTGCCTTTAGAAAGAAAGCAAAGCCTGGGAACGATTCCTCTGCATTTAAAAAAAAGGATTTGTCTTTCTATCTGATGGAAATATCTAGGATCACACATAATTTTATATTATTGCTTTTGTTTTTACTCATCATAATGTTCTTGGAATAGGTATTGTAAAACAACATACAAATGATGAAAATAATAATCAGGAAAATGCTTGCTTTTCCCTTCCTATCTGATACATACAATGCTGAGCTGCAAGGACAGTTTTGGCTGCTGGGCTATGAAAAACTCTTGTGGGCAAGATAGCTTTGTAGGATTTTAAAGAAGCCCCAAAAGAGCCAGAATAACAACTGTGGAAATGGGGCCTAGAATTCTGCTTTCCATAGCATTTGATGAAATAATTAATTAGAATATGATTTAGCAGTATTTGAATATAGAGACACATGTCCAAAATTAGCATACTTAATCTTCCTTTAATGAGGATCATGTCTGGATACAAAAAGATGGCCCAAGAGATAATGGATAAGGAGTGTAGGCAAGTACTCGGGCTGGGAATTTCATTTCAGTGCCAAAACTGTCAGCCCTTCTTCCACCAACTAATCTGACATTTTAGCCATTTAGTGTGTGTGTGTGTGTGTGAGAGAGAGAGAGAGAGAGTGTAACTGCTCTAAAATCGCTGTGGCCCAGAAGATGGAGGAGAGCTGTAGCTGCTTGTTGGGGAGGGAACAAAAGTTCACATATGCCGAGGCAACTCCTTCCCTGTTAAATCACATACTCTGAAATGAAGCTTTGCAATGGAAGAAAAGTTCTGGACACAGCTACAGGAAACTAGGTTCAGCCCCATTTGTTTGAATGCTACCTTTGCATCCCATATTCCAGGATAGCCCCCTTTTTAAAAAAAGTCCAAACTATTGTTTTTCCTTAGAGACTCGGAGTGGGCATCCAAAATGTTCAATGCTAGTCTCTGCTGCTAGAAGAACCCTGCTGTGTTTAATGTGGAAAAGGTTGACTGGACTCATATAGAGGCACCCATCTTGTCCAAACCCTTCAGTATTGCCTGACCTGGATTGTTTCCTGAATCAATTCCTAATGTGCAAAAGTCTGTTTTTTATGGTTTTCAGTAGTTCTGGAAAAGGTAACTAACTTTGTGACTCTTCCCCATATGTCACCCAGTAATCTTTTTGAATTATTAATTGGTTCTCTCTATAAAAGTGATTCATTCAACACCCCCCCCCCCCATTTCTTCCTCCCATGGAATTGGAAATGCCTTGTATCTTATCCACCCTTCTTCTCTCCCTCTTCCAACTTCCCCCAATTTCCCCTCCGTGTACATTTCAAGACCTGACATCCCTGTGCCTGATAAACTGCTAGTGGATTACTTGGAAGACAGCAAGTTATAAAAATGCAAACAAGTATAAAAACAATGTGTCTCTTTTCCATTTGTCCCCCAAGAAATAAACCAGAATCTGATAAACCAGGCAAACCGGTGACTGCGTGTGTGTTTCCAACAGACCTTACAACATCTGTGTAGCTGTAGGAACTGTGGTTAGCAAAAGACACCTGATGACTTATGTATGGTACACTAAGGTTTAATCCAGAGCATTTCTGATTTACACCTGTCATTTTTTGCCATAACATCATGCCAAATGTATCCCCTTTCCATAACCTTTTTTTCTTCATTTTTTGGTTATTTCTATTCCTCTTATGGCAGTCCCCTAACTGAAATTTGCCTACATCGACAACTCAGAATGCATAGCTTCAGAATGCACAGCAAGGTAAGAGAAGACTTAGCAAGTGTGCGGTAGTAAAATGGCTGACTGAGAATAGGCACATAGGAAAATGACATGTCTGCACTGTTTGAATAATGGCAAATAAGGCTGGAGTTGACAAGCCTGAAATGGACTAGCAAGCAGTGGAGGAAACGGCTAAGAGGCTGAAGTTGCCAGGCCAAAGCTGATTGTAGTTGATGCTTACTGTGGCGATTACTTATTTGCCAGAATATTCTATAGCTGGGAGGAGCACTGTTGGGGTTGAGTACATAGTTAAAGACGCTCATTTTATTATGTTATTTTTCCATATGATTCAACAGGACAGAAAATCTTCAGTCCATCAATATTGATAAACACTCACAAACTTTTTGAGCTGGTTTCTAATTAACTCTGAAGTCCTTCCGCCTCCTTCTTTTTTTGTGTGTGTGTGGAAAAAATACGCTGAAAAATGATAATTTCTGTTTGAAAGCAAAAGTCGTTCTAGAGCTAGAGAATACAACACAAAATTTGTAACATGCACTTTTCAAGAATGCTAATCGAGGGTTTGATGTTTATAAATGGAAAGCACTCCAATTATATAGGAACAATACTGCCATGTTTTTAAGCAGATGTTTCTGAGCTGATGATTACCTCCCCTCGCATGTACATTTACATCCCACCCCCAGCTGCTTTCTCCATCCCCTGCAGTGACCTGACTAGAAGTTCACAGGGCTTCTGTAATGACTTCTAATGGCCCCACTCATAGGCAGGATATATCTAATTGTAACAGCAGCCAACACAGAAATATAATTATGGGGACTGTTACCAAACACCTTCACTCTAAAGATATTGAAGGCTTGTCAAAGGCTAATCAATCATATTCTGACAAGAACACCGTTGCCTTGGCGGCAGCTCCTGTTTTCAAGATTATTTCCACAGCCCATTAAAACTATCCTAGAACGTCACTTTCACCAAGTTTCAAAATTATCAATTAATGCATGAACCTTCACAGGGAGATGGGAGAAGATGCTCCTTGAGGGTTCCCCCCCCCCTTAGATTCTTGTACTCGGGGCCATTCTACAATGTGTTAAAAGCAAAGCAGCTTAGTGGATTATTCCAAAATCTTAAACATAGTAAGCAGAGGTATATATAATACTGTGACAGAGCACATAGGTTTTTTTTAGGTAAAAAGGTCCCAGGTTCAATCCAAACACAGTCACCTGAATGTTTTTATTTAAAATTCTGGAAAGGGAAGGACCAACAGTCTAGTGCAGGCCATAATGAGCTGGAAGACGATAAGAAAAGCAGTGCAAGGAGGCCTAATGTAGTGTTTGTCAACCTTGGCAGCTTGAAGATGTGTGGACTTCAACTCCCAGAATTCTGGTTGGGGCTGACTGGGAAATTCTGAGAGTTGGTTCACACATCTTTGGGTAGCAAAAAGCAGAAACTTCAAGCAGCTGATTTAAAGTAAAATGAAGTAGTAAATGTATCATTCTTTAAAAAAAAACCTAGACATCTTTTCTCCAAAATAATTTTACCAATTTTGGTGACAACACTATGTATTGTAGAACGTTAGCACCCACCCTTCTCTTGAAAAATGAGAAATATTAAAAAGGCAGAATATTATATCTCCCTGGATGAGAAAAGGAGAAACATGCTCTTGGAGAGCAGCCCCTGCCTTTGTTAATAGCCCCAGAAAGACTGGGCCATCCTATCTACAAGACAAAAGGCTGAGCCAGCTTATCTACAAAACAAAAAACCTTCAGCCTCAGGACATGATAGGATTAGCCCCACTCAGGATCCAAACCAGGACAAAGTCACTAAGCCATAATAGGAATTGCCCAACACCCTTTCAGAACACAACTCTCTTCATTACATCATCACCCAGCAAGATTCAACCAAGCCTAGGACTCAAGATAACCGACAAAGATACCCCTGCATGGCCCTATAGGAGTCTGACAACCAGTCAGAATACATGCCCTTCCCACAGGAACAGGAAGCAAGTTCAAAGCCCAAGAAAGAATCTCTCTCTCTCTCTCTCTCTCTCTCTCTCTCTCTCTCTCTCTCTCTCTCTCTCTCTCTCACACACACACACACACACACACACACACACACACACACACACATGTGTTCGATCGCCCAGGACCTCAAACCATGTGGTCCTGTCCACCATTAAACCATCTTTCCAAACGGTTTCCATGTTTCCAGTGTCTTTCTCCCCACATGGAACTGAACCCAGATGGACATTTCTTCCAACAGTATCTTTGAATGAAGTGGGCAGAATGCAATATAATTCCTTGCTCTTCTCATTTAAGGGCATGGATCAAGTGAGAGACAGTCTGGAGCCCATAAAATAGAGCTTTATAGCTCTATTATAAATAGAGCTATCTTGGTTGGGAGAAGACTAGTTTTAATGATGTTTGGCAACCTGGTTGTTGTTACTAATTATTTTGGGCTAGAGCAAGATTTCTCTTTCCCTTCACTGCTTCTGTTTGTTGTTCCAGTAACAAATGGCTTATAATATCAATCAAAATATCCCTACACAAAAATCAATGCAAGCTCACCACTGATCCCTATTATTTTAGAACAGAAAAATAAAAGTGCTTCCTGGGGAAATTATCTAGCAATTTCCATAGAGAAATTATTAACACTGGAAGAGACAAGTTCAGAGACAGAAAATGTGTAAAAACACAGATGAAATGCTGACTCATAGCTTGCCTAGGCTCAGGAATCTTGAGTCTAATATTTAGTATTATTTTTTTTATTTTATTGTACTACACTAATTAACAAAAGATGCCCAAATAATATTGTTAAAAATCAACACAACTTCACAAATTATAAGCATAAGAATAAAAAAGTAAAATGCCTCCGAATTATTGACAGAAAGCTTTGGCTACAAAGTCATCCTCCTTCTAATGTCCTGATTTTGCCCAGAGAGAGTTGGGCAAAAACTCTGGAACACTGGAGGGAGGTCCCCCAGGTGTCTTAAAAACCACGGAAAAGCAGAACAATCAGGACCAGGCTCATCCTAGGACCTGGCAACAACTGTTTGCACCACACAAGTATCTGAGTAGAGTTATCGTATCTGCTAAAATTGTTCTTTATAATAATAAAGGTGGAATATAAATAAATGAACTGTATGTATGTATGTATGTATGTATGTATGTATGTATGTATGTATGTATGTATGTATGTACATAAACCTTACATTCTTTCAAGCTTGTAAATATCTCCTTGTGAGATGGGAAAAGAGATGGGAAAAGATAGGCAAAGCTTCTTCATTACAGAGAAGCTATTCCATACATTAATTTCTGCCTTTTTATTTTTATTTTTTTGTAATTGTGATGGACAGTGACCTGGGATTCATTGAAAATTTAGGCATGGATCAGCATTAATAAATATGTACCAATTAACATGTGCTGGATCTTTTTCTTGTCAATCTGGTTATTTCACCATATTTTGTCAAAGTTTAGTTGAAAAGCTAGCAAAGAAAAAGTTACTCTGAGGCTAGGTGCAGATTTTAACTTCCTAGAAATCTTCATATTCTCTCTCTCTCTCTCTCTCTCTCTCTCTCTCTCTCTCTCTCTCTCTCTCTCTCTCACACACACACACACACAC
>JANHFL010003325.1:723861-737330 GCA_032468155.1 Oxyrhabdium leporinum
ACACACACACACACACACTCACACACACACACACACACACGTCAGTTCTGAGCATTAGCTGTGAAAAAATGCCTGAAAGCAATGCCTTTGGGAATATCTAATATCAGACAGATGGCTGAACAAAACTCTTAATGATGATCTGTCTTCCTTCTGCAACTTCTTGCTCAACAGCTTTTAAAAGAGGATTCATACAAGAATTTAGCATGACCATTTTCTATTATTCCAGCTGTAGACTTGCTGAAGCCTAACTTTTGTACCTCATAACTGCTTTTGGCTATGGACTCTCCCATGATACAAAGCAAGGTGCTTTTTTCTCAGGGAAGGGGGAGTGGTTTATCGTCATTAGCAGAACATGCACATCAGTGATTAAATTTTCCATAAATGGGCTATTTCAGAAGGACAATGATAAATAATTGCACACTCCTCCCATGATGTGGCACTGAGATAGTTGTTAAAATGGCAGCAGGCTTGTGTATATCTTTCTCTGGAACTGCAAAATAACTTTGGGGCCTTGGAGGTTTGGATAAGATTTATGAGCAGCCATAGCTTACAAATGCCTTATAAAGAAACAGCAAACACCTAACACCTAACTAAGCAGAGGCAAGAAAAACTGCAAGGTAAATGTACCCTTGAGAGTGTGGAAGCCCACAATTCTTATCTAAGAATGCCTCTGTCAGCTCCTCATTTTGGCCTGTTTCTCCTGGCAAGAAGAAGAGAACAAACAGAAATTCTAAAGGCAACACGTTAATGTAACCCTGTTCAATACTACCCTTTAAAAATATTAATTCAATGAATTTCCAAGTCTGGAAGGCTCAACATCATGTTTGGCCTGACAAGAAATATATCACCTAGAAGTATGAGCGAGAAAGTAATCTATAAACCTGGCAAGAAATGATAGTTGAGCAATAAAGTATCAATGGCCCAGGTTGAAACAGTTTGTAAAAGTCAAAGCTCTTAATAAAAGGACATTTTCCCAGGAAAGAAGTCTGCTCTTGCAGCAGCTGAGCATGCTTGTTGGTGACTGTTCATCACTACTCTCAAAAAACATAAGCAATGTTAATGGTTAACACTTAGATGGTTAATACAGTGTTAATGGTTAATATTTGCATGGGAGACCACAAGGAAATTCTTTTATGCAGGTAAAAGCAGGGCATTGAAAGAGCATTTTGGAACAAGGCACTGCCAACCTTCTTCCAGTTTGGAAGAAGAGAGCCAATTTGGTGCAGTGATGAAGGCCTAGAAACCATGAACCTATCAGTTCTACCATAGGCCTCTCTTAGCCATGAAAGCCAGCTGGGGCCAATCATTTTGTCTCAGCCTAACCTGTCTCATAGGGTGGTGGTTGTGGGGAAAATAAGCAGGATTATTAGTTATGTTCGCTGTTTTGAATTGACCGTGTGTGTGTGTGTAAATAAAAGGTATTATGAAAATGTAATAATATTAGTAGGTAATTAGTCACTACACAGACGTGTCCAAGTCACCAGACGTGAAGCTCAGCTCAAAGGAGATTTTTCTTTTCCTATGTTTATACGCTTACTGTTCAGGAGTACAGGCTAAGTACAAAAACATATTCTAAGCATCACAGCTGTCTTCATAAATCATAATTCATCTGCTGATCTGAAAATGACTATATTTTTCTCTGTGCAACTATTCTCTCCTATGCCAACCATTAAAAGTGCAGGAGATCAAACACAGATCAGAATTCTTTATGGGCACTATCAATCTTGCCCTAGTGCAGGAATGCGAGAGTTCGGGATTTCAAATGGAGAGACAAATCCAAGATTCAAGAATCAGAACACAAGGAACACAAATTCAGGGAGTCTGGTCCGATGTAGGAAAGTTGCTTTTTAAAAGAAATCTTTCCTACAAGACTTACTTTTATAGCACTGATTCAGACCTTCCAGTTTTTTTTCTAGAAGCTTATCTCTGGTTGTTGTACTCACTTGATATTTCTGTGTAAGCAAGGGTTGAGGATCCTTTCCAGATCAAGGGTTTATCTCATTGCTCTAGATCTACAGCCTCATCTTCCAACAGATCCTTCTCTTTCTGAGGCTCTTTGGCAGACTTTTGAGGACCTGCTGGTTCCTGAGTTGCAAGTTGGAACATGTCAAGCTGTGCTCCTCCAAACTGAAGTCTGATTCCTCAGATTAGGCCATAGAATATACATGGCTGGAACTTGGTTGAGGCCAGAAAAGCTTGCATTATAAATTAGATATGCTGCTAACCCCACCGTTTGCTGATGCATGATTGTTTGACTTAATTAATTTCAGAGAGGGAAATTACTTCTTGAATCTCTCCTCTGCATGTAGGCAATGTTACTAGTAGGAAACTCTATAGGATCAGTTTCTTATCTACCAAAGGAATGTTTAATTTGCCCAATCCCAATTCTTCCTATATTGAGTTTCTTTCTGAGGGAAGATGATGGAAGCTGTGATCTAAGGCATCACATTGGTTGGTTCTTGCTGCCAATATATGATTTCTGAGATGATTGTCAGGCTTTATCTTTTCTTCATCCTATGGCTGCTCGTGGTAATTTCTTTTGAAATATTATAAGAGGAGAACACCCTCTTAGAATATATTTTGACCAAAAGAACAAACATCTTCACTTTTACAGTCATGTAGGTCTGCTGCTGGAGTATGAGAGAAATTTAGTACGTAGTGAAAGAATCTCCATAGGAAGCAGAAGACCTTCAAGAAATATAGCATGGAATGAAAAAAAGAAATGAAAGAATGTAACTCAGTTTCTATTTTCTCCTCCATTTTTTTTCTGCGGAAAGGTGGGGGGGGGAGGGCAGGAAATATCAATTACAGGTAGTCCTCGACTTACAACCCCAATGAGCCCAAAATTTCTGTTGCTAAGTGAGGCATTTGTTAAGTGAGTTTTCTCCTGTTTTACAACCTTTCTTGCCAAGTTGTTAAGTGAATCACTGCACTTTTTAAGTTAGTAACATGGTTGTTAAATGAATCTGGCTTTCCCACTGACTCTGCTTATCAGAAGGTCACATGACCCTGGGACATTGCAACCATCATAAATATGAGCCAGTTGCCAAGTATGTGAATTTTGATCACATGACCATGGGGATGCCGCAGCGGTTATAAGTGTGAAAAATCGTTATAAGTCATTTTTTTAGTGCAATGGCAACTTCAAATTGTTACTAAATGAACTGTTGTAAGTCGAGAATTACCTGTACATAGATAATTGAACACTGGGGCACAAAGATTATGTCTGAATGGGGGACTTTCTGGTCCTCAGATTCTGAGTATAAGAAGCAAATGGTCATTTTTCTCCTACTAGTGCAGTCTCTACAAAGCGCACAGAGATTTTCATGCACCTACAAACACATATTTGCAAGGCCATGTTGATGGAACTGTTGGGAAAGAATGGATGTCTTACTGTTGAATTTTCAACTTTGATTTTTTTAAAAAAGTCAAAGAATATCTATAAACCTTATAGAAAGTAAAAGTTTAGATAGCATTCTGGTGACTATTCCATAAATAATAAATCTTCCAGCCTTCTGACCTTTTGTCCAACAAGGACAAAAATCCTAGAATGACTGAAATGCATTAGTACACTAATCTGTAATTATGGAAATGTAATGAATTAAACTTTTGGCATTTAACATTATTAGCTTTTGTAACTAATTGAATAGCAAAATGTCATGCAGGAAGATTGTGTATGTTTGTGAGTATGTGTATACACATGCTTATGGCAAATCAATTAGAGGGACAATTGAGAGGGAGATCAGTACAAGAGGCAGAAAGGTCTTTAACCTTTCTTCTATCATATGTTTTCTGAGAATATCATCACCAAATTGCCTATTTACTCTGAATAAGGGACAAATAAGAGTCCAAGAGAAACCATTTAAATTAGAGGCAATTTATTTTTTGAGCTGAGAGCATAATTGGAATTTTGAAAGTATGAAATGGGTCTGCTCACAAAATGGCTACCAGGGAGGGTTCTCTATCTTTAAAATGATTTCTTTTATGGGTCAGGCCAAAATTCATTTACCATAAGTCAAACTGGTCTTGGGTCACTCTGCACCATCTGAAAGAGATCTTTGTGGTTCTTAAATGTGTTGCTGCAAATGCTAGAAATTAGTGCTTTACATTGCTTGACTATATGTCAATGTCCTGTTTAATTTATTTCATTAAAATAACTTGAAAAATCAGATGAGACATGAAGTCTAAGGAAATCAATAAGTTATTTAGAAACATATTGGTCCCTCTGGGCACTCCTTGACCAATTCCTAATTTAAATGGAGAAAAACAGACCAGAGTGAAGTAACTTTTTCCCCATAGCTTTTTTAAATTTCAAAAGCAGAGTCTCTCATCAGTTTGGGCCTTTTGGCTTTATGTTTCATTTTTGGATTGGCTTCTCCATCACATCTTAATAGTTTGTATGAATGCTGAACTATGCCAATCACCAAGCCTACAGGATTGACAAGATTTGTTGTTCAACATGTATGGTGAGTGCCATGTTGAGAAAGGACTCTATAATGTATGGCATTTAAACTGAATATAATGAGCTTAAATGTTTGCAGACATACATTTTGAATGTGAATTCTATCTTATTTTAGAGTGAATGGGTTTAAATAATTTTCAGCTTTTAGAGTTTTTTTCCTTTCCTTTTATTCAATTGCAAAAGGAAACATAGCTTAACAAATTAAAACAGAAGTCTAAAACATAATAAAAAGAATAGGTATAGCCTCAGCAATGCCACCAGAAAGATCATTTAATGCAAATAACAGTAACTCAATCATCAAACGCCTTCCAGAATGTAAAATGTTTTCATTACACATATCAATGTGGGCAAGATAAGAGTCTGGGTAATTTCCCAAATGAGACAACAATTCCACATTCTGGTGTTACTATTAAAAAGGCACATTTCTGGTGTCTGCCAATTTGATTTCTGCAAATAATGTGCCATTAAGCAGAATCTGCCCTATCATTCTTCAGTTTCAAGTAGGTTCATATTAACATGTTTTTTTTCAGATAATCTAATTCTAGGTCATTTAGGCTTTCAAAAGTTAATAAAAACCAGCACTTTAAACTGAGCTTCCATCACTATTCCACTTAAGTAACCTTTCATCAAGCTTAGTTTCTGATCTTTCTTTCAAGACAGTTCATATAATAATCAGAAGATAAGAAGATAATGGAAAAATACTGCCAGATGTTTCCAAAGCTTTTTACCCATCCATTTCCTTTACAGATTGTGAAAGGTAATGTCTGGGTTAATATTATTTAGTTACAGTGGCTGAATTCCATGCCTTAGACCTTCAGATTTTTCTCTTTTTCTCCTTCTCTCTTGGAATTCTCATATGAAAAGTTTCGAGTAGTTGTGAAATGGCTTCCATCTTTCCCTTTGTAGATATGCCCCAGTGGGTCTCCATCCTGCTGCTTCCTTGCATGTCTTGGATTGGAAATGCCATCACCCGTCATTATCCAGATCCAACATGATTTCCCCTCCCAGTAGCCATGCTGGCTCTGCCTTTCAAAGGAATAAGGTGACAAACTTTTGGGAGATCCTTAGGGATTGTGTGTTGTACTTTATATTTATCCCAGGACTGCACACACTCTACCCCCTAGCAACGTGACCAAAACAAAATGGAAGAACGGGACTCATATTCTTTTTAAAAACAGAATGATATTTGAAAGAGGATTTCTGGATGCCATAAATCTTGACTATTATAAACCTTGCATTAGCAAGCAATTGATACACATGGAGTGAGATGGCTTATTGTTTATGAAAAACATAGTTATTTTAAAGTGTCATTCAAATAGTGCCTAGTGGTACTTCAAAGATTATATCAGGATGAATAAATAATGAAAAGGTCTTATGAAAAACATAAAAGGAAACATTTCCCAAAAACAGATTCAGACAAGATAGACCAATTTTTGTTCAGTGATTCGTACAATTTGTCAGCCAAAAGCTCGAGACAATACCAGCCCACAGAATCTCCATTAAGCATTGGAATATGATGAAAAAACAGCATTCCTCCCACTGATCTTGCAGTCTGCAGTGCCACAATTGTTAAATATTCTAATTTTTGAGATGTTATATCCTAGCATCACGTAATCTCCATAGGAGTGATGCAAGAAGGCCATTGTACAGTTGTGGTTTCAGATAGAACAAGCATTACAGTTCCAGTGGATAAAGTAATAAGGACAGGTGAGATTCAGGGTCTGATAGTGACAACCACGTCTAGCCTAGTGTTCTCATATTGTTTTTAGCATACCTTGGAAAAAAGCTATCCATGTTAAGATCCTTAATAGAATAAGTAATTAGACCATAATTCTATTGGTAATATTTTTTAAAATTTTATTGTTCTGCAGTTTGACCATTGTAATTTGTTTTATTTGCTTTTGTCTGTAACTTTCTCAAAGAGACTGCAATAAATTTCCTGTCTCTGACAAGCAAACGGGAAGATTCTTATCATAATACTGCTTCTACTCTTCTGTCCTTGAAAAACTGACTTCATTCCCGTTTCAGAATGGAATATGATATAAAGACAAACAGGATCTACAGTATATGCAGTTGACTCAGAACTGGATGCTGAAGGCAGGGATAGGATCTGCATAGATATCCCTGCTTACTGTCAACCCAATAATTGACCCACAATTTTCAAAAATGAGGAATTTGTCAGTGGGCCAATCATGCTCACACAGCCCTAGGCAGCAGACAATGGCAACCATTTCCAAAATCTTGCCAAAAAAATTGCAGAGACTAGTCCAGACAGTTATCAGGAGTAAAAAAGACTTGAAGGCACATAAACACGGTTTGTGAAAGAAAGCTTTCCCCAACTTCCTATTCCACATTCATCAGATGTCCTAACTTATTGCTTTTTCTTTTCTATGAAAGTAGGGGGAAATGTTACTTCTTAAACAGCGGGGAGTTCAGGGCACTTTTTGGAGAATAAATTTCCGAAGAAAGAAATGCTTCCAGATATTTTCAGCTTCTCGTTACTAGGCTTGGATAATTCTCATTACATAAAGTAAAATGTTCATGAATCCCTTTTTCATGAACCTTGGCTGTGTTTTCTGGTGCATAGTTATTCTTTCAATTCCTTCCTCTTCAGCAGTTTTTCTTACCCTTAGCAACATTAAGATGTGTGGGCTTCAATTCACAGTATGGCTAGCTGCAGAATATTGGGAGTTGAAATCCACACATCTTAAAGTTGCCTGCTCTATAGCATCAACAGAGAATTTGGCAATTTTCTATCTATAACTATATCACCAGCTGCTGACTCTCCTAGATTAGCTAGTGCCACAATCATATTGAGTGTATTTCTTTACATCAAGTACCCTTCCCATTGGCAGAAAAATATGTTGACATACTTTACACCTCCTTCTACCCACAGCTGAGCTTTGAGGTGCCTCAGCAAGGAAGCCAGAGAGAGGTACTGCCTCTAAAGATTTAAGGGCAGGGTGGATGGATGCCTTGGTTTCCTTTTCCCTCCCACTCTGCATTATCTTCCAACAAGAAACTATAAATTATTCTCTATAATATGAGGCCAGACAGGGTTAAAAGGACTCTGGACATTCCCTTCTACTTCGTCCTACTTAGATGAGTAGATGGACATTTGTTTATTTTTCCATGAGTCTCCTGATGGAGATGGAGCAGTGATCCTGTATTAAATAAACAAACCCCATTAGCCATCATTTGGGACATTGCTCACATGCACATTAAAACTACCTCCCACTTAATCCTAGTCAAGTCATATGCCCCAATGACCAGTCAATCAGAGATTTTGAAGTGGGGCAGTTGTACATTCTCTCCCCCTCTATCACTTTATAGGACTATTGATCTACTGAGAAATTGAAAATCTACTGGCAAAATAAAAAGGAAAAAAAATCTTACTTTGAACAAGCATCGCATCCGGCTTCTTTTGCAACCCAAGGCAAAATAGATGGACATTGCTCAGTGATGTCAGATTTTGGCTGACTCTCTTGGTTGAGAGGATTAGAAATCAATATTCCTTTGTTAAAAGACTGCAATTTTCCCATGATGAAACAAAGAACAAAAGAATGATGTGGAATCCAGGTAATCTGCACCAGTTTAGGTCAAATTGTCCATAAAGGGCAGTGCCCAACAACTGGGTGGGGAGGAAGCCTGCACTAAGTAGCCCACAGGAACTGAACGTACTAAGGGGTGCAACTGAGTTGTGATGTCCCAACATTTTTCATTATTTGACAAAAGCTTCTGTGTATGCTGATGCTCTGAAGGCCAAAGAATTCTGGATTTGTGCCCAACCACTAAGTCGGTGGCAAGTCCATGGGTGGACTAGATCTGGGTCAGGGTTCTCACTAGCTTCTCTATGGGAAATGGTCTCAAATTATACTGGAAGGTACTGCCTGAAGCCAAAGACACTTTTATGCCAACTAGAAAAGGTTCTTCCAAGATGATGAAATATCAACAAACACACACCCATCCTCAATAGTTTATATTCACGTATTGTGTTGACTGTAATTAACTGCTTTTATTTTATTTATTTTGTACTTTGTTTTCCTATGTTTCTTCTTACCTTGCATCTACTGTAGGTAATATCTTCTGTTATATCTTGCTTGTCACTGACTAATAAAATATTTTACTTATATACATTTACATACATATAAACTTATGTCACTATGTGGACTTTGAAGAAGCAGGAAAGGAAGTGGCAATGGGAATGCCATTGAAAGATCTAAAAAATCCAGGTTAGGGATAGATCATCATGGGGAAAAAATCTATGTGGTTGCTAGGAGTCAAAATCAATCAGTCATGTCTCTATATATTCACTAAATGGTATATTATCCAACAGATACAATTCTAGCATTTTATATATGTATTAATTTAGTCATTTTGAACTTAGCACTTGGATTCTATTTTTAATATCCTGTAATTCATATTTATTGTACTTCAACAAATATGATATTCACTCTTACTGAAGTGAAAAAAATATGTTTCAGACTTTAAGGTGTTTTATTGCTTTTCTAGGGAACCATTTTGGTGCAGTGGTTAAAGCTAGAAACTAGGAAACAGAGTTCTAGTCCACCCTTAGGCACAAAGCCAGTTGGGTATCCTTACTCTCCCTCAGCCCCAGAAAGCAGGCAATGGCAAACTGCAGTACTTCTGAAAAGCTTGCCAAGAAAATTGCAGGGACTTGTCCGGACAGTTGCCAGGAGTCACAACTGAGGCAAACACACACACACACACAAATTGTTTTCCTCCACAATGTCCATGGTTTCTTACCTCTGTTATGAGTTCCTACACTTTGTTTTTTATGCTTTTATTATGTCGACTTTAATTTGCTTTTCAGTGGTCATAATAAAGGCAAAGCTATTTGCTTTGAGGGAAGGAGTGGGGCTTATATTTCTGTCATTTAAATCAGATTATTCTTAAAACATTACTCTGAAGAACATGCTTTTCTTCATTGTACATTCAGACAGATTTAGGGAACTGAGATCACTAAGACTTTCCAATTGTGCATTTTTGTAATATTTTTATTACACAAAACAAATAAGAGTAAAAACAATGGAGGAAAAAGAATATAGAAAAATTGAAAATAAATGAAAGAATATAGCAAAGAAAAAGAAAAGTAGACACATAAATAGTGACTTCATCTTTGTCACAAAAAATATAAACAATTTAGTAACATCACCTTCTCTTAAAATACAGAAATTATTTCTTCATCTCATCTTTTATCTATAAACAAATTCTTAAAACCTCGTCATCCAGTTCTGGTCAGTAAAAATCCATTAACTTCAATCAAATAAATCCAATATTTTTTTCTTCCTTTTATTTTTAACAATCTTAATCTTTTATCCCTTCAAATAATGTCCTAGAGGTTGCTTTCTTTCATTTTTTCTTTGTACCTTCCCATAAAATCCTTCAGAACTTTAACAAGTCTCTTTTGTAAACCCAACATAAGAAAGTTATCCAAATTGCTCTTCTGGTTTGCCATGCGGGAACAAAAATCTGGTCCAGTTCAAGCCAGGAGAAATGAATTTGGAGGCAAGCTACAGACAAGGAGGTCTCCATTTATTTAGGAATTAAAAGTGAAGAGCTATAGCAATCTGTTCTGGGACAACTAACAGTCTGGTCAGTGAATGGGTTTTTATGTGGTTCTAGGGCTTTGTGTTTTAAATGCCCAGATTCATTGTGAAATGTATTTTAATCTGTGCTTGAGTGTGTCCTTTTAGTATTCTAATTTGTTAAGTTCTGGGCGAAGAATGAAAAGCGAGGCCAGAGTGATTTCTAACAGTTCCTTATTCAATACTGCCTGTGAGGCAACTGAAACTCCCTGACTGACACAGCTCCTTTTATATGAAACTGATCAGCCAAACAACCAATTGGGAGAGAGTATTTTCCCACTCCAATAGAGGACCAGAATGAGAACTTCAACTGACAACTATACACTATATACAATACATAACATAATTATTGTTGCCTGACTCCCATTGTGGCTGGGAGGTCCTGCCCTGTCCTTGGAGCTGGGTGGGGAATGTAGATTTTAGGTATCTTTGTTTCTCTGCTTTTTTAATCTGATCAGTTCCAACCTTCTGTGGAGGGTGTAGCTGAAGGTGTTTTGTTTATGAATGGAATAGTTTGTGAAACTAAATATCCATTCACAGGAGCCAGCCGCTTGAGTAGTTTTACTTCAGGGAAGCCTTTTCCTTGGGGGGAATTTTCTTCAGGGGAGGACATTTCTTTGCTAATATATGAAAAGGGGGAATTCTCCCTCCAGGCATTTATATATCCCTTTTAATAATTAAGGCATCAGCCAGTTCCAGTTATATATTCAATGTAATATCTTTTTTTCATATCATTTTCTTTGCTATATTCATTTTTAAGTCCATTTTCAGATCAGTTACAGTCTTAGCCAGTAAACCTTGTTCCTCTTCCAAAACATCTTTTAAAGACTGTCTGTCTATAAAGGCAGACACTTTTAAGATTAACTTCTGAATCCATTGCTCACAAATTACTTTCAGTGATAAAGTATTTTGTTCCATGTTGTGTTAATAAGTCATATGTAAATGTTCTTCTCTTTTAATTGTTATCTTTAGTTTCTGTGGTTCCCTCTGATATCCAACATTCAAATTGCCACCCTAACACAACAACATTTTCCCATGGGAAGATTTCTTATGATTAATTTCAAAATCTTATTTCAAATCCATCTGGACCCTTAGTCTATTTATAACTTTGCAAAATCAATGTTCTAATCATCATTTTGTTGTTTATTCCCAAAAAAGAAATGTTTCTATGTCCTTAAATTTATCTTTAAAACTTCTTTCACTAAGGATTAAAAGAAACTCACCCGGTGCATGTTTGATTGAATTTTTTTTAATAATTGAAAAGCAATTAAGAAGCAAAGTGATTAAGACATGAGGATCAACAGATCTTTGTGTGCATAAGGCTACATTGCAGCTGTGAGCTTTGGTAGAAATCCCTCAACTCTCAGCCACTCAACTCACCAACCGGCTGCAGAAATCTTAGTTTCTGCAGTTTACTCCTGAGGAGCAGCTGTCCATATAGTATAAGTAGGCAATCTCAAATCTCTCCTTTTTTGGAGAGATTTGGCTTGCCAGAAAATCCCATCTGGCTGCCACTGTCACCACAATGCTGCCTCTGCTCCTTTGGAGACATTTAGTTCACCATGAATCCTCACTAGAAGTCCCTCTGAGGTACCATTTTCAAAATAGGGCAGTGACAATTTGGAGAAGCCATGTTTTAAAAGAAGATATGATATGGTTGGGGGTGGGTTGCTACGGGTTCACCCCAGTTCGGGTGAACCGGTATATAATTTTATAGCCGATTCGGCGAACTGGTAAATCTCACCCTTGGCTGGCCCCACCCCGCCCTGCCCCTCCCAGGAGTACCAGCGTGGCCTGTTTTGGATCCCAGGTAAGTACAGAGCCAGCATGGACACTCAGGGAGGGTGAAAAACGGGCCTCCCAGAAGGTCAGGAAGGCTGGAAATGGGCCTGTTTCTGGCCTCCGGAGCCCAGGAAGGCGGTTTTTGCCCTCTCGAAGGCTCGAGGAAAGCCTCTGGAGCCTGGGGACAATGAAAATGCCCCCCTGCCATTGTGCAGGAGGCCACCTAGGTCATGCCCACCATGGCCATGCCCACCCAGCAACCGGGCAGAGAACTGGTTGCTAAAATTTTTGAAGCCCACCCTGATTTTCATGCTTTATATTGGCTATTTATCAGTACAAAATAACCTGTTTTTTTACATGTGACTCATTGAATTTGTTTAGTAGTGGTAAGCCACTTCCATTTTGTTGCCAAGAAAGTTAAATGGATATATTCAAGGTTGCCCCATGATTATAGTATTTGAAAAGCATTATTTGGGCCATGTAACAGAAACATAAATATCTTTATACACTAAAGCACACTTTTCTTAAGAGGACAGTGCAACTTGTGATCAAGTTGGGATATGAACAGATTACTGAACCAACTCCTAATAGAATTAGATGAAGTTAAACCTCAAATCCCTTGAAATGCAACAGCCACCCTAAGCTCAGATATACAATATGCTAAGCAGCACAGGGACCTGTCTTTTAGCTCTGTGTCATTTCCCCAAATCTCCAGATGGCGCTTTGACTGGTCTGGTGTGCAATAGAAGAACAGGAAACAGCACTGATGCAGAGCATTTATGTCCTGAAGGATACAAATGCAAGGATGGGAGCTTAACAAAGAGAAAATGAGAGAGCGGGCAGTGTTAAGATCTGGGAAATTTTGCTGCAGCATCTCTATTGTTATGAAAGTGAACCGTATGAATTGGGAACATCAAAAAGCAGCTTTCTCTAATGTACTGGGAGTATTAATGATAAAGACAGAAGCAAACACGGACACATATTGTTCTTTGATTCTTCAAAATTTCAAAGGAAGCAAGAGAAATGACAGCTGAGCTTGCTCAGAACCAAAGATCATGCCATAGTCTTTCAAGCAAATTGATTTAAAACAACTATAATTAATAGCGCAAACCTCAGGCAAGAGGAGGGAACGATGGATATTTTGCATTCATGTTTCTTGATAATCCACCATGTTGGGTCTGTGACCTCTAATAAAGTAACTGGACTGAACTGAAATCTTAGTCATCCACAAGTGCATTCACCAGCAGGCAAGGATTTTCTTCAGGACAAGTCCCACATGCATACAATGCAGAATACCAGAGAAATGCATAGTTGGGGAGCCTCCTCTTTCAGTGTAACCAAGGGTATAAACATTAGGCCTTTCACACCTGGGCTGTGAAAATCTAGATGTCCACTAGGTGATGAAGTTGAACTACTCTCTCTTTTCTAAATTCCCAGGGCATTCTGACATAGGCAGTGAGGTCTGCTCCTCCTAGTGATGTTGCTGGATACTGCCCGCCCACCATGGAGGTGCTGAGCTGAACACAGACCAAACTTACATCAGGTCCAGGGTAGTGGTGTTTTTTTTGTTGCAACCAATGGTTCTATATCCATATCAAACAAAATGCAGATATGAC
>JANHFL010003325.1:743715-756396 GCA_032468155.1 Oxyrhabdium leporinum
ATAAGCTGTAAACCGCCCCGAGTCTTCGGAATGGGGCGGTATATAAATGTAAAAATAAATAAATAAATAAATAAACAAATGAATGAAATGTATGAGGCAGGAAGTTACAGGTATCTAGAATAATATTTTTCTTACATTGCTCATTAGTCTAAATAATTAATTTCTAAAGCCAAATAAGGATAGGCACTTTGATTGTATTATAAATATGTTCATAAAAGCATTTGCTAACTGTGCTATAGATTGATTTGGAGAATAAAATATTGCTCAGATGAAATGTAGTTTTTATTTTTAATATTGGTAGAGTTGTATTATACTCAGTTTTCTGAACAAATAATAGTCACAAACTTTATCCCATAGCTCCCAAACTCTAATAATTAAGGTATATAAGTGGAGAATTAAACTGAAGCATTTTCTCTTTTCCTACATGTGACAAGAATTTTATCAGAACATATAAAGCAGACAAGGATCATTGGCTCAAGGCCAGCTCTGGGTTTGCAAAGCATTAACACTGCAAAAATGGCATGTTCTGAAAGGAGCCAAGCAAAATAAATGCCTTAAATATCTGAAAGCTCCACATACTTTGCTCTTGTAAAACCTCCTAAATTCTGAAAACACACCTCCGCACCCTTCCTTCAGTGTTTCTAAGTCTGGAATAACAGCGCACATCAATATGCAACAATTAACAAAATGGGTAATTTGGTAATGCTTGGCAATAATTAAAGGTTCTGCCACATTCACTATAGAATTAAATGGCTAAAAGACAAATTAACCATGTAAAATGAAATAATTTTCTCCATGGAGAGATGGGCAGGTTTTTTAAAAAAAATCCAATTTAATCATGTCCGTCATCCAGATTAAAATTGCTATGATCAGCTAATAAAATATAATTTTGAATGGAGCTATTGTGACCACATTTTAAGAGCACCTTTCTGCATCTCACTTCCAAAAACGTTATATTAAATATTTTTGGTAAGATTTGAATGATGATCATAGAATAAGTATTATAATCATCTCTTTAAAGACAATATTCACAGGTTAGTTTTAGATCCACTTTTACTGCTTGTGAGAGGTGACTTTTATCATGTTATACGCAGAGAGACAAGAAAATGCCTTACATGGAGTCAGAAGTGGTATTATCTATTAAGCAGCAAGTAAGAAACATCAGATACAGAAAACATGGATTTGACATTTTCAGTCTATTGTTGCAGGAATTAATCTTATCTAAAGTAGGCAAGATAAGTCTACTGGAGGCATATTTGTTAATTACATGTGCCTCAATTTCAAAGACTGTAAACACAGCACAAAAGCAATAGCAACAAAATGACATAGCAATTGAAAAAATAAAACTGGAAAAAAAACCAACCACAATTATAATAGTAACATGCATACTAGGCCTTAATAAATATAATAATGAAATCCAAAGCCCTTCCACAACAGCCAAGTTTTTACAACCGTCTGGAAGGCAAAGGGGGCACAACCTATCCTTCCTTGGGGAGAAGAGGGGGTAAGCTATTCCAGACAAGTGGAGCTACCCAAAGAATGCCTATTTTGGGGGGCCCTCCCACTTTATCTCCCAGAAGGAGGTGACTTACAGCAGGTCTTCCCTGTCCATTTAGGAGTTTATAGGAAACAATCTAAAACATTTGAATTGAACTTGGCAAGCTGCTGGTAGGGTTTATGCTCCCACATCAGCTTCCCTCCTTGACAGAAAATTGCCTTGCTGAATTTCAGGGGCACAATCTTAGTGAGTCTCTGGAGGCTACAGGTGGCCAGAAGTTGCCTACTTGAGCTAGACCAGAAATGTAGAAGACCAGCAGAGCTTGCCACGTGTAATGGTGAAGTCAGTCTGAAGCTGGAAGGGGAGGGGGAGAAGCTGTGCATCGCAGCCCTGTCCCTCACCTCACTCTCAATCTGCTGCTTCAGGCCCAGTTGCTGCTCTTTGTGTTGATTGGCTCGGCTAACTTGTTCTTCAATGCTTGAAAGGACAACTTCGCAGCCCTGGCACCTGGGAAGGACCAGTAAAAGTTGAACAAGCAGGAGACCAACAAAGCAACTAAGAGAGCAAACAGCATTTAGCAGAAGCTCATAAATCTTGAGATTGGGAGATCCCGAAGACAGACAGGTTCATGGGCATCCAAGGATAGGACAACCATCAAGGAAATGTGCATGATAATGTCATGCAAATCTCATGACTTAAGCGCTTGCATCAGATGTTGAGACCCAAGCACTTAATGGCAGCATTCACTTGATGATGATGAGTGGCTCTCTCTCGCTCTCGCTCTCTCTCTCTCTCTCTCCCCTCTCTCCTTCTCCCTCTCTGCCTCTCATCTCTCTCTCTGTCTCTCTCTTTCTCCTGTCTCTCTCTTTCACCTGTCTCTCATCTCTCATCTCTCTCTCTCTCATCTCTCTCCTCTCTCTCTCCTCTCTCTCTCTCTCTCTCTCTCTCTCTGTCTCTTAGCATCATTGTATTTTGTGCTGTAGACCCCACTGGAGAGACTTCAATTGAAAGGGGGTGTGCAAAGTGTTCTCATAGCAAGGGAAGAAGTGAGAGGGGTAGAAGAAATAGTCCTTGGAGAATGAATCTGACTCCACAGACATTTGTACTTTGGCAAGAGGTACAGAAAAAAATGTAAAGAATCCTGGCTTTCACTTTTAAAAGAAAAAAAAAGTGATTGGACCTAACAGCAAATTTCTAGTTTATGGAAACATTTATTTACAATGTTTTGCAACATTTGATAAAACTCATACATTAGGTGGGGGAAGTATATTTCTATCAACAAAGAATATCTCTTCAGTGTCTTCAGTGTCCCTGATTGCCTCTTATCCCACTTTTAAGGTTCATAATAGCAGAATAAATTATGTTAACTGGTGTAACCTATAGACCAATTCATGGAGCACAAAATCCTGGTATTAATACTGCACACAGGTAGTCCTCACTTAACCACCTTTCATTCAGTGATCATTTGAATTTACAACAATGCTGAATTAAGGGGCCTCCAGTAAATCTCTCTAGTGTTGTAGTGCTCCCCAAGGTCAGGTGAACAAAATTTGGGCCCACCTATATTTACAATTGTCCCCCTTGCCACCAGTTCCCCCATCCCCACAGCTGATCTTCATCACTGCCTTTGCCTGCCTCCCCTCCGCTGGGCTCACCATCCTGGCACGGACAGGGGGAGCACCGTGGAAGTGTTCCAGACTGGCAGGTGAGTGCTATAGGCAGACAGATCTGTGCTGTGCCTCATGCCACTGCCAGTAGGGTCCTTCTTTTGGGAACTGGCCAGGGCTTCCCTTTGAGGAGGAAAGACTTGGCCAGCATGCAGAAGGTGGCCAGCGCAAAAGGATCTGGCTGAGGCACAAAAGGATGCCATGGCCGGCTCGTGAAAGGAGAACCCAGCCAGCAGTGGCAAGTGGTGCAGTGTGTACAGTGACAAGCAGGGTTGGGCAATGGGAGGCAGCCGATGATGGCTGTCAAAAGGGCAGAGATGGGGAAGAGCTGGGCGGACAGAGGAAGTTGAAGTGGAGGCAGTCACTTATCTTCCTCCAAAATTGGCTAGGATCTAGGTGGATCCTCACCTAATGACCACATGCAATTTGCTCAATAACAGGTGGGATTGCTAGAACTGCTGTCAATAAGCAGGGGTGGGGGCTTGATGTTTTGCTTAATGACAGAGTTGCCAATCCCAATTAGGGTTATTAAATGAGGACTATTTTATATAAGTGATAAAAAGCCCTTTGTTCATCCTTGCCATGTGATGTTGATTAGTGGACTGCAGTCCCAAATGGGGTCCCATGATCAGCACCCATTTGACTTGTTTCCACATACGCAGCAGAAGGTCTGCTGGGCTCCTTTGACTTTGTTAAGATGCATCTTCCCCAGTTTTCACAAGATCAAAGTCTTCCTTACCATTCTTGGAGCGTGCGGGTAATGATACTGAGCTCCTCTCTGCGGATGTCCCGGCCAATGCTATAATCCACCTCTAACCGCTGGTTGCGTTGGTCCAGGCTCCCTCGGAGAACATCGGCATACACTGCCTCAATCACCAAATCCTCCAGTTGCCGCACATTCTTCAGCTGGAGCTGCTCCAACAGTACAGAATAGGGGATGCACTGCAGAGGCACACAAGCCGGTGTTACGTACGACATTTGTTTGTTTGTTTGCATTCATTAAACACCCAATTCCAGAGGGCTTCTAAACAATGAGCGGAATAGGCAAGAAAAGGGTAGGTAGGCTACCTTCAGCTTGGAAGCCAAGGTGACCACAGACAGGTGGCGCAGTTTGTTCTTCTGAGCTTCTGTCAAGGGAGGCAGATTCCCAGCTTCAGCTGTTCACAGACCAAAACAAAAAGAAATATTTCTTCAAATTCCTACATCACTGGATAAGATCCCATCCACTTTTTATACAGTTAAGCATTCTTTCAATTTTTTTCTACTTCTCATGACAGACACCCTATACCCAGTCCCATTTTTTTCTCCTCCTTAAATAGAATAGAAACTTTAAGTCAAACAGTCAAAATTTACTTAAGACAATATGCACAGCGTTTACACAAATGTCCAGTAATCCTATACAAATTCTTCCTTCTTTGGGTGTGTGTGTGTGTGTGTGTAGAGTTTAAACATACAAATTAGCCACTTGGACATTTTAAAAACCAATAGATTCTGAACACACTCTCTCAGTAAAAATAAAAATTTGGTGCCAACTGCAGGGCGGCCCTCTCCTTATGCACTACAAATACTCCCCATCCCTTGGGACATCATCCAAAGATCATGGATAACAAACAGAAGACTACAGAAAGCAGGATACAGGAGTAATGCAATTACACATTTTGGGCCAGCCTCAGTCTCCTTTTAATGTCTAGCAGTTTCTTTCTCAACTCCATGAAATGTTGTCCATAACTCCTGATCCTAGGGAGGAGGGCTTCAGCATTGAATGACTTCATATTATCCAAACCCTGCTATGAAGCATTGCTTCATTTTTGTTTTCTTGGCTCTTCCATCTATATTGGCAATTTTCTCTACCATTCCTATTTCTTAAGGAGAAAATAAGACATACCCAGGTAATCCGAATACGTCCCATATGCAAAGACTGTAAGCAGGCGGAAAACAGGTGAGAACTCACTTTCAGCTAGCTGTAGTGGGAGAGAAAATAACTAGTTATTTGAGAAATGACTAAAAAAACGTTTTTTTCTGTTAATGGAATCTTTCACAACAGAAGAATTTTGCTTAGTTATTAAAGAAATTTAATTTTCTCTTTGTTTTTTTCCACATAGAAAACACAAACCCATAGTGAGCAAGAAGGAAATCTTGGTGGCTCACCTTGTGAACATGTACATCCCAGGTAAACAACAGATCTGACTTTCATCAATATGGTGAGCCTCTGCCCACGCTGTACCACTCAAGAAAATTATGGAGGAATTGATATAATGTACTATTTTGCCTAAGATTAAAAATTCTTGACATGCATATAAAAAATATTGGATAGGGAGAAATGTTCTAGCCTATTTGCTCTTAGACATACAACACTAGTTTTATATATGGAGAGTTGTTATTGTTAGGTCTATTTAATGTTATGAGTCTCCATCTGTCATCCCAAATGGTATAATCATGTATAATTTTTGTACAAACAATTTTATGGAAAACCTTTAAAACAGCCTGTTTGTTTCTTTCTGTGCAGTGCTCTTGTGGTGGGAATGCTGCAGTTTACAGATGCTCAAAATCCAACATAAATATGTAAGAAAAAAATGTCTCAGAAATAAAGGAAGGTTACTGAATAATTTTGCATAACATTTATCTCTCCATCTAGCGTCTCTCACAAAAAATGTGTTATAGAAAAAAGGTAGGAATTTTATATATATCACCAAAATCTGTCTATTATTCAGGTCATTGACATTCAGAGGTTTTGCAGACTTCACAAAAGCAAGGATTGTGTGCCAGGTTAAAAAAAGTGAACCCTTTTAAGTTCCCATATTCCATTGAACAAATCACCTAAGAGAAACACAGGGTTATTTTCCTCCATAAATCTACCTGGACTGCTATAGCATGAGCAGTGGTGGCGCAGTGGTTAGAATACAGTACTGCAAGCAACTTCTGCTGGCTGCTGGCTGCAAGTCAGCAGTTCAATTCTCACCGGCTCAAGGTTGGCTCAGCTTTCCATCCTTTCGAGGTTGGTAACTGAGAACCCAGATTGCTGGGGGCAATATGCTGACTCTGTTAGAGAGGACTGTAAAGCACTGTGAAGTGGTATATAAGTCTAAGTGCTATTGCTATAGTTTGGGAACCACAGATTTCAAACCACTATGTTTCATGACATATTTTTAATAAAGTTAAGGGCCCCACACTATTTCCTTCTTCATTATCATTCTAAGCCTTTCTTTAATTATAGAAAAATTGGCCTATGAACCAAAAATTATTTAGAGGAACTCCATGCAAGGGCCTATAACATTACCTTTCTTTCTACACTTTTTTTCCACCATGTAGTCACCAAATCTTTTAATGAAAGGTATACATTTTAGGGAGATTCATGGCTTTATGGAGGATTGGGAAGCATTCAAAGAGACACATCCCGTTTAAAGGTAGTACTGGGTACTATTACAAATATATATTTACCTGGCATAAATACTGATGTTTTAAAATTCAGCATAAAGATCAAGCAATTCTGTTTAGCCTGAGCAATTACAATCCCAGAAAAATCCTAAATGACTTTAGGAACCCTGTGGATTACCAAATTCAGTATGAAAAGCATTCGCTTAAAAGCAATTTTATTCAGTGCTTCAATAGAAAGACGACTAATCTCCATTCTACACAAGAATTTGTCAAAGGAAGTCAGACAGAAACCTGAAGCTGCTCATTTATAGAGCAGAAATACATGTTTCAAAGGATGCGTGAAACAATGATTCCGCTTTAAAGCATAATCTGTGACTTCAAATTATCCTAAAGTAATTATAATAGTAAGGCAGTGCTAAGGAAGGCTGTCTTGCAGAACAGAGGCACCAGAGGTCATATAAACCTAGAAAGGATAAGGACCTTCTATTTTCTATCAGGCCTTTGGAAGGCTGTACCATGCAACTGAGGTCTTCACCCGATGAGTCTCAGTGCTCACCTCTTGTACGTTTGGCATATCAAGCAGCTCTCCGAAAACATAAATACCAGGGGCTTCCAGCACTTGATGAATGAGGCTGGCCAGAGCAGCTCCGCGGGCAGATCTTGCCAGCAGTAGAAACTGCTCCTGATTCTGCCCAGACACCTTCACTTCGGCTGCCATTGGGCTAGACAATCAGAATGGTTCAGGACTTGCAGCCCCCACCACCTAAAGGAATAAACAAGTGTAACAACTGGAGCTTCTCTTATTATCCTGGAGCAACAGAGAATATAGTGTAGTTACTGTACCACTGGGATATTTATTGATATTATTTATACATCACGTAGGACCAAACCAACCAACCAACCAACCAACCGAACAAACAAACAAAGGATCTGGGCAACTCACAAGATCAAAAAGTCCCACTGCAATAAAATACAATGTACAATGTACAATGTACAATGAAATGCAGTGGTGAAGTATCAGAATATGAATAAACATTAATATGAAAATACAGACAGAGACAGAGAAATACAAGACACTTTGGAGCAGCCAATTCCTGGTATACTTGCTCAGTATCCAACACAGTATCAGTTCCTGGACACAACTTAATGTCAATAATTTAAGACGGCAGAAAGTGTCCCCGCTTCCGCTACTTTTTAGGTAACTCTCTCCTAGAAATCAAAGTTGTTGTATAGGGATGTAGGTTTTACCCTTGTTCGGATGAATGTCTCTGGGCACACACGTGCCGACTGACTCAGGGCTGCGCATTGTAAGTGTAATCCTGCCAAACTGTCAGCGTGAGCAGGGCCCGGACTCAGGCCAGAAAAGAGGAGGTAACGGAGAGCGACGAAGCCTTTTATGGACAGAAGGCAACACCAGGGGGGAAAAAGGAAGGAAAAGAAGAGGAGAGAAGTGCGCGAGAGCCGGTTCGGGAAAGCAGACCCATCTCCAAGTCCCGTTGGCCAAAGGAGAGACTGACTGAGAGCGAGGGAGGGAAAGTGCCTCCGCTGCTGCGTCTCCCCACCAGGGACGCCCATCAGATCCAACCGGGCTCCATGGCTGTCCCGGAGCAGCCCTGCCTGCCTGCCTGCCTGCCTGCCTGCCTCCCTCGCTGCCTACCTGAGGGTCCCCTTCCCGCTGGGAGCGGCTGCTGGGAAGACCTCCAGGCAAGAGCTCTCGACCACTTCCGGGTTGGTGGCGTCACAGCTGCCCCTCAAACCCCGCCCCTTTGACCTCTCATTGGCCAGCTCCCCCCTAGGAGGGCGGACCTCGCGGTGAAAGCTCTCTGAGCAGCTGCTGCTGCGCCCTCCGTGTCGGTCTTAGCGCTCCCCTCGAGCCGAGGAGCGAGGCGCTTTCCCCCTGATTTGCCCCGGATCCAAGCTCCAAGCAGAAACGCCTTTCTGGCAACTGCACGCCCGCAATAGTCAGAAGTCTTACTTATCTGTTCAACGGCGACTGGCCTTCGCCGCTTTATACAACGTCGACTCGATTCATCGTCCGACAACCGATCTCCTTCCGAAATCACACCGTGGTCTCTTATCCCCGGGGCGGGCGATTGTAGAAAGAAACAAGCCTGCTTCGGAACAAAACCCACACGTGCATGACCATAAGAGGTTATTCCGGGCTTCCAATTAAAATAAAAGAGCTTGGTTCGACAGAGAAATCTCGTGGAAGGGATGCGCCATACGGTTCTGCCGCCGGCGCCCTCCGTCCCTGCCTACCACCTCTAGGGAGGGGTTTTGATAACAAAGCTGTATGATAACTTAAAAGGGGTGGATGGGGTTTTTTTTAGGAGATCCTGAAAAGAGGGTGCTGCTTTTTTTTTTTTTAATGTTACTCATTGCATTTGTATCATCGTTTTAGGTGCACACTGCCTTCTACACCAGAGAGTCAGAGAAGCACAGAAAGATCCTGCGATTATTTCATTTATCTGTGTTTTGCTGTACTGGTAGCTTTTCCAGTAGGAAAAAATGGAGAGGGGTGGGGAGGCCAGGGAATAAGGCATCCAGTAAGGAGGGCCTGAATCTTTTGAAGCAGGGAGGACCACTTCTTGTCTTGGATTTCCCAGATACAATACAATATTTCAGCATGCAGGGAACTGTAAAACAGATTGCAACAATTATTTTAGCAGTTGAGGTGATTCCAGATAATTTGAGGGTGGGTGGGGGGCTCACAAAAGTAATAGATGCAACTAAAACTAGAATTGTGCATATACTGTGTTTCTAATCATCCCTGATGGTAGATGTTGCAGCAGCGATCATTCCCCACTGTCAGCCTTAATGGTGTCAAACAGTTACTGCCTGAGGCTGCTTGTCTTGATCTGCTGAGTGGTCAGGCAATCTTTGACTGTGCGCATGCATGGGTATGCCCGCTGTCTTCATGAGAAGATATATTTGGCATAAACACCCAAATAAAATGTGACTTCAGATAAAGGACTCCTTGGTTTCTCTCCCATTCTGCAGCATGGTAGCCACGGAAGTTGTCTCTTGCTAATTCTGGTGCCATCTCAAATACCAGCATATCTAGTCTAACTTGGGGTTTCCAGAGCTGGTTTCATCAGGGAGGCCAAAAGGATAAAGCAATGCAAGAGACTGCAATATATTTCTCACATTACTACATAGACACAAATGAGGAAAATGACCTTTCAGAAGAATAAGAGGATCCAATGGAGCAAGCATCGATTTTTATTGCCTCTGGGTGGGTTTATTATTCTGGGCTGGGGTGTAATTTGGGGGGGGGGGAGATTGCTTATCGCTTACTGTCATATAATTCTAATGGCTTTGTACCTATTTTATTGTTATGATTGCAACTTGCTGAAATAAATAATCCGATCAAAGTGGCTGTGACCTAAGTAATGTGGGTGGCATTCACAGACAGAAGAATAAGGACATTATTTTTCTGTGATGAGGCAGCCTTCTCAGTCTAAAGTTAAAAGAAGACCAAGTTATCCATTCTGTAAGAAACGCAACTCAGTTGCTTTGCTCTGGCATTTTCATTAGAAATTTGTTCTGGAAGCATGATAGCTTTATGATCCGCTCTGCTTGATTTAAGAAATAGAAAGTTTTCCATACTATTTTTAAATGCTACCATTTAAAAAAAAAAACACTTTGCTTGTACCAAAATAAATCGTTCCTTCAGTTTTCACATTTCAGTAATTTTCATTTTAAAGGAGGCACCTTGCAAAACCAGCAACTTTGTAAAGGAAATTTGGAAAGTCATACCAAACAAAACATACTTTGAAAACTTAGTCTTTTCCAAGTGGCCATATGCATGGCTACTCTGCATTTAAACATCTATTGTGGGGGGTGGGGGATAACATATGACTTAATAATGGACCTCGCTATTTGCAAGTAGATGTAAAATTTCCCCAGGAAATTTAGAATTTATTATGCTAGAATATTGCTAAATCGGGATAAAGCAAAATCAAAGT
This sequence comes from Oxyrhabdium leporinum, assembly GCA_032468155.1. Lineage (NCBI taxonomy): Eukaryota > Metazoa > Chordata > Lepidosauria > Squamata > Cyclocoridae > Oxyrhabdium > Oxyrhabdium leporinum. The sequence continues at coordinate 754,224 of JANHFL010003325.1, forward strand.
GGTTTGATGAATAGTCAGAAAGACTTTTTGTGATACTGTAATCACGGCATCTTCCCTAGCCATGGGAAATTCATCCAGTGACTTGAACAAGTCATCATTCTGCCTTCTATACAACTTGACATAAAGCTATATTTTGTGGAAGGCAAAGTACAGATGTGATGACCAGAGCTGGCATTGCCATGCAGCAGGAGAAAATGACTTGTTTTCTGAGTGATATAAGCTGTAATGGGGCATACGTTTTGGTCATCATTTCAGGCAGCAAAATAATTTTCCCACTACGGATAGCCAGTTACCAGAGAGTGCTACTATTTTTTACAAGCCTTTTACTTGCAGACAAAAACAAAGTGTAGTGATACTGAAGATCAGACATTTCTGTTCAGTTGGATGGAAATATTTGCCCAAAAGCAGCCTTCTGTAATATAGCTAGTCCTTGACTTACAACAGTTCATTTAGTGACTGTTCAAAGTTACAATGACATTGAAAAAAAGTGGCTTATGACCATTTTTTATACTTATGACCATTGCAGCATCCCCATGGTCACATGATTTACATTCAGATGCCTGACAACCGACTCATATTTATGATGGTTGTAGTGTTCCATGGACATGTGATCCCTTTTGCAACCTTCTGACAAGCAAATGTCAATGGAGAAGCCAGATTCATTTTACAACTGCGTCTCTAACTTAACTGCGGTGATTCACTTAATAACTGTAGCAAGAAAGGTTGTAAAATGGAGGGTTTTTTAAACAAATTTCTCACTGAGCAACACAAATTTTGGGCTCAATTCTGGTAGTAAATTGAGGACTACCTGTATGTCAGTCAGTGATAGGGTCATAAAGTCTTTCTTCCTTCACTGAAGTATGAATTTATGCTGCTCTCCACTTTTGATCTGTAGGAACTATACTGGCATGGAATCTGTGGCTCCCATTACTGAACCCCACTTAGATGCCATTATGTCTGTTCCCAGGATTTACTAGTCACCTCGCTTCCCTCCAAAGCAGCAGGTGACAAAATTTAACAAATTGGACATTACCTTGGGACAACGTCAGAATAAGATATGTGCTATGGTGCTTATAGTACTACAACGGTGGGACTGCTAAGGAAGATTTAAGCCTGTCTCTGCCAGGACTGTGATTGTGCCATGGTTAGGTATTGGAGACACAGCTATATAACCTATGAAGAAGATAGTCTTGCTTCCTATCATGTAGGGGAAACATCTTTACTTTTCACTCAAGGGCTGATCTAAAAAGCACTCTTAACTAGAACAACTACCTCCACCAGACTTTGAAGGATTATGTATTCTCAACCAAGAAATAGCTAGCCTTGTTTTTCCTCTGCTGAAATAAATCTCTGCTTGTACTTCTCTTATAAACCAAATCCCATTAATCCCAAGTCTTAAGAAAGTATGAAATACATTTGTACCAGAGTCGTGTTCCAGTAGTCTAGCTTTTTCCCTGTCAGCTGGGAGGCCAAGTCATTTCCACCAGAGGCAGGACGTTCAGGTGGCACCTCAGCCAGACAATAGGGGCACAAATAGGCAGGACACGTCCCTGCAGGAATCCTGATGCAAAGAATGAGAACAGTGCAAAGGTATAGTGCTTGCACAGATTTGATCTTCTACTAATTTGTCCTCAGTGGATTAGAGCTGAGATGTCGTGAGCCCCATTATTACAGCCCTGCAGAATTAATAGGCCTTTGTCTGTTTGGAGTGCCTGACTCATACAATTCTTACTACCCTATTATAAAGAATGTGCAAAATCACCATTAACACGTCTGCACCCAAGACTGTAAGACAGCACAATGCCAGACTCCAGGTTTTGCCAGTTCCCTTCCTTTCTTCCTACCCTTCTCCCTCCAAGCCTGCTTAGTCTCAGGTTTTATCTCACCATCGATCCACAGTGCTCACATTCTCCGACACGCTTGCTGCTTTTCATTAGTCTGATAACGCTAGGACCATCTCAACATCCATTTCAAGCTGCCTTTCCTCTTCTCTCTTGATTGGCTGCTTAGCCAGCCACATTACTCTTGTCTTCACCTGGACCTGAAGTTCCTTTCTGACTCCTCTGGAGCTTCCCAAACCTTTTATTCCCAGCTGAACTACCAAAACTGCTCAAGTTACTGTTTGTTTTTCAGTTTTATGACAGATCACATTTGCTATCATCATCATCTGTTA
>JANHFL010003325.1:761133-774446 GCA_032468155.1 Oxyrhabdium leporinum
AAAACAGTGGTAGATTTAAAAAAAAAAATGTTTACAAAAAAAAATGAAAGCGGAGGTTTCAGAATTCTGCTTTAATAATAATGTAATATTCTTTAAGGCAAGAGTACATTCTGGAATTATTCTAATATAGCATTAATGTGTTCTAATAATAACTTTGTGATTTATTCATGTATTAAATATGTACAATGTGTTTTGATTATTCAGTTAGTAATGTTATCCTTAAAACAATTTAAATAGTTGTATTTTATTTTATTTTATTTTTAAAGAAAGCTTGATTGTTTGAAACTGCAAAGCACAGGACTGTGACAGCACCTGCTGTTCAAAAGTACTCAGGCACACTGTAAAAATATGTTTCTTCTTTCAAGTGTCTCTTGTCTACTAATTCTATGCCAGAACATTATTTGAACCATCAAAATGGGGAAGTTTTGGCTGACAAAGGACACTGATGTGTGGCATTACTTCATCTATCTATTATTTTTAGTACAGCTTTTTAAGTTACCTCTACCATGGTAGATATCATCCCACATCTGTATAGAAAGAAACTTTTAAGAAAAGTTCCAATTGGTCCCAACAGTTCTACTTTCTCAGACAACCAAGACTAAGAGTGCGCAACATTTTTGACGTCGTTCCATAAGTCCCTCTCTCTTTGTTATTTTGTTTGTTTGTTTGTTTTTAATTGGGACTTGCAATGAAATGAAAGTTAGAATCTGATATATAAAAAAAAGTTGGAGTAGAAAAAGATAATGTCGGATTTTGACAAAAGTATGAAAAAATATGGACTGAAGCTATGCCATGGACTGCATGGGCTATATTCTAAAACTTCCATCTTTATAGGAAATGTTGATATTTTTATTTTTTTTTGTTTCTCATCCTCAGACGTTCACAATTTCCTAGCCACAATACAATCTTTGAAAAACAAAACATTCGAGTATAGAGAAATGAAAAAAGAAAACTATTTATTGATTTAGCTCAAATAGAAGTAGACATTACTTAAAATTTTTAGAAGCTGTCATTGCGGTGTTGATCCATTAATAAAGTCCAATGTTTTTTTACATAGGTCAATCAAAAATAGCTTAAAAGGTTAGGCAAGCTTTCAAGTTCCCCAGAACTCATCTTCAGGCAAAATGTCAGCAAAGCAAGGGATGAGGAAAATGAAATATTGAAAAAAAGATAGGCAGTAACTGCATTATGAGATCTGAAGATCAAAGTCACTCTGAGTAGAGTTTATCAACTGAATAAAGTTGCTAGTGAAAGATGCATCACTATCAATTCACACCTAGCATTTGTGAATAAATGAAAGGGCTCTCTTGATTTATTTATTTTTTTAAAAAAGGAACATATCCATGTCTATTCTGGCTAGCATCACTAGCTTAGCTTTCAGATAATTAATAATCTTTTATGTTATTTTCCCCTAACTTATGATTGCTTTGTAAATGCCTAACAACTGACATTCAATTGCTTTTATAATAGTGAAAATGCAGGCAAGAAGGAAGAAACATAGATAAAGCATCTGAAGCCAAAATAGTTTTTGTGTAAATAGGCTGATTACAATGTGCATTAATACTATCTGTCAATCTGCTCCCAAACTTGTCCCATCTGAACATCAATAAATTACACCAAGTTACAAGATTCTGCCACTATGAACTCTTTACAAAATCATCTTATTACAACAAGAGACAGCTGTGACTTCCACAGTTTTATGCCTATCATCAAGAACAAATGGTAAAGAAAGTATGATTAGGGACTGACGTTGTGATATTTAGCCCTTTCAAATGTGATTGATTAATAGGATGTGCCTTTATTGTTACTATAAAATTGAGGAGTAAGATTGAACAAGGCTGAGGAAGAAAGCAATCTCTTATTTGAGGCATACTCATAAGACAGTCCAGTTTAGTCAAGCTGTTTCTATTTACAAAAGAAAAACTAGAGAGGTGGAACAAAATTTATCTTCATCACTCTCAACAAATGCTTCCATTCTATCAGAGAAGTAGGAGGAGGCCTTTGAATATTACATACCAGGGCAATTAGGGTAATGCCCAGGTGGGCTGCTAGTAGAATGAGAACAGAATATCAAAGTCATTTCATCAACATTTCCCAAGAAAAACAACAAGTTGATATTCTTGGACTTTTGAATTCTCCTCTTGTGTTCGGTTTGCATATTGAAAGATCATTAGCTTTTTGTCAGAAGAGGTTTAAAACCACACATTGTTAAGAATCTCCATAACAGAAGAAAGTTCTGATCTTAATTTACTTAGTTTACTTATTGTCCTTAGGTTACTTATATTCAGAACTGATCTATATCATCTCCTCCCAGCCATTATCCTTCCTTCATAGCTACTGTAATATAGTAATATATTTATCTCACACCATGGCCAAAGCCTATAAAATAATAAATTCCAGCAGAATGTCCCACATGGGACATTCTATAATCAGTTATGTTAAGAAATCACGACATCTTAAGTCATAGCTTGATTCTTTCCACCCTATGTTTTGGCAACAGATTGACAGATTATTGCTATAAATTTACTTGTGCATTGTTTTAGAAGTTACAGTCCAAAGATCCATTGCATGTTATTCCATTTAAAAGAGATCATGCTGTTTTCAGCTTTCATACTACAAGATTTTTTTCCTCATAATAAGCCACAGAAGCCCTGCTGTAAGTAAAGGCATACAATCATTCATTAAAATCTATACAACCCAGAACCATTTCTTCCTAGAAATTGATTTGATTAAATTCACAGTAAGTCAGGAATTCCACAAGAACTCAGTAGTTGTTCCAAGAAACATGTGTCAAAAGCAACTGAACTGGCAATAAGACATAGTCTGTCTCCAAAGAAAGAATAACCATCAGGTGCAAATAACCAGGAACATTCATTGAGTTCAAAGCACAAAAGAATTTATTATTGTTACCTATATACAAGTATCTAGTCAACCATTGATCAAATTATATTGGTGCTAGATAAAGGTTAACAGAAGGGAGGGGGGGGCTGAATTTAAATGCAATGACTCTAAAACAGGGGCCTGCAGCCTTAAACACTCAAAGAGCCATTTGGACCCGTTTCCCACAGAAAAGAAAACACCAGGAGCCACAAAACCTGGGTGGGCATGGCCAACTTGATATCACTCCCTTCAACCCAGTCACATGACAACCTCCCCCCAGCCATGCCTACCCAGGTTTTGTGGCTCCCAGTATTTTTTTCCTCTCTGAAACAGGTATCTCTCTCTCATCTCTCTCTCATCTCTCTCTCATCTCTCTCTATTTCTGTCTCTCTGTCTCTCTCATCTTTCTCTCTTTCTGTCTCTCTCTCTTATCTTTCTCTCTTTCCCTGTCTCTCTTTCTCGCTCTCTCATCTCTCTCTCTCTCTCTCTCATGTGTGTGTGTGTGTGTGTGTGTTTTCCCTCTTGAACCATTTCAAAAACAGTTAAAGGTTGGTTTTGGTTTTTGTTTTCTCTGATGCTGTTCTTTCTTCTTCTTTGGTTGCTGTTTATCATATGATTTAAATCAAGAGTCATTTCAGGCTCCCAGATAAATAAAGACACGTTGTAATGAGCTCCAGGAAGAGGAGAGGATGCCATCTTCCCCATTGTAAAGTGCACTAAATTTAAGTGTGCTGCACAAGGCGCTGCAAGAACAGCAAGCAGGCCATGGAGGCAGCAAGAGAAGCAGCATCAGCCACAGCCAGACCAGCCAGTGTCTTGGGGAAGAGAGAAAATCGCTGCAGCACAGTGGCCAAGACCATACAGCGGTTTAACAAAACAGGTTCCACTCAGAACTGGCCTCACCATGATTGACCAAAGAAGTTGAGTGTCCATGCTCAGCGTCATATCCAGAGGTTGGCTTTGGGAAATAGACATATGAGTGCTGCCAGCATTGCTGCAAAGGTTGAAGGGTTGGGGGGTCAGCCTGTCAGTGCTCAGACCATACGCCGCATACTGCATCAAATTGGTCTGCAGGGCTGTCGTCCCAGAAGGAAGCCTCTTCTATAGATGATGCACAAGAAAGACTGCAAACGGTTTGCTGCAGACAAGCAGACTAAGGACATGGATTTCTGGAACCTTGTCCTGTGGTCTGATGAGACCAAGATAAACTTATTTGGTTCAGATGGTGTCAAGTGTGTGTGGTGGCAACCAGGTGAGGAGGACAAAGACAAGTGTGTCTTGCCTACAGTCAAGCATGGTGATCATGGTCTGGGGCTGCATGAGTACTGCTGGCACTGGAGAGCTACAGTTCATTGAGGGAACCATGAATGCCAACATGTACTGTGACATACTGAAGCAGAGCATGATCTCCTCCCTTCGGAGACTGGGCCGCAGGGCAGTATTCCAACATGATAACAACCCCAACGGGCCTCCCGGAAGTTTGCCTGGTCCTGCAATAGTTTTTTGGTAGAAATAGATGACTCTGCACTCTTATCTTCTGATTTTTATGGTCCTAGATCTTCTTCCAATTCATCTCTACTTCTTTCCATCAACCCATACATTGGTTGAGTCTTCAGAAGCATTATTTTTTTTAACTGTTGGCACTGACCTCCTGGGTCAGGCTTACTTAGTATTTGAATAATTTGATAAAATTTATGCTTCTGTGTGCTCAGCTTATGTGTGTAATCAAGGCCATTTCAGAATGGCACTTCCTATCTAGTTCCTACCCTTCAGAATGGAAGGCCCTACAGTTGCAGTCCTGTCTCCTGAGGTTTAGAAAAGACATCTCTGAAGTTGTGACTGAATTTGATACAGATTTAAATTATGGTACTCTGGGATTAGCAAATGTTTTAGATTGATTATTACATTATAATAGTGTTGGTACCAATCAATACTGTGTTATATTTTTATTGCCTTTTTCATATTGCGCTTAGGTATCATATTGCACTTGATGTAAGTGCCATACATCAAATACTAATACTAGCTCATCTAGGCTAGGAAAATTCCTTATTTCCTGGACTGGGAAGTCAACGATCTGCAGTACCTCCATAGAAACCAGCCTCAGAAAGTCCACCCCTGGCTCCATCCAGTTCACGAGGCATGTCCACAATTTCCCCTAATTCAGCTACGATACAAACATTCTGTGAGGAATCTCTGGGATATTGATGTTTTGCACCTTAAAAAGACAATTTCAGCGATTTCATGTAAACGTTAAAAAATATTACAGATATGCTATTTCCTGTTATTGTCACATTAGTTGCAATCAATGCTGCAAGAAAGAATGATGCTAATGGAAAATAATATTTCTGATCCTAACTCTTAGTGATGATACAATAAGGAACCATGGTTAATGACATTACTGAGAAATCAATCAAAAGAAACAGATTGCTTTCCTCTCTCTCTCTCTCTCTCTCTCTCTCTCTCTCTCTCTCTCTCTTTCTCTTTCTCCCTCCCTCTCCTAATAAAGGGCAGTGATTTAAAAAGACATTAATAAATTAAAAAAACAGAGTAGTACATGCTGATAAAATTATCTATCTGATTAGAACTACCATGGTGACTTAGCCCTGATCTGAAACCAGACTCTAGAAGTTGTGTGTGACAAACCCTAATTTTAGTATGGGACAACAGTGCTCCCTAAAACATTTAATATATTGACCTTGTGCTGAGAGGCCAAAATAGATGAAATATAACTTTTGTATTCTAAAGGACCCTCTCCCATTGTAATCACATTTATACAAACAAAGAGTTAGTGTAACCTAGAATATGCCTTTATCATTCTACTAAGTATTGCTAAGGAGGTTTGTTGACACCTAATGAACTTCAGATTTGCTGGGTAGTATCCTTGAATAACAATCAGAGTCAACAGAGGCTGGCTTTCACTTATTGCCTATATTCTATACTACTGAATCTTTTTTTCCTAAAACAGTTTGGAGATGGATGGCTATTTCCCTCAAAATGAGGGTTAAACAAACAGAGATGGACAAGTTTGCATCTACTGCTGCTGGGACCAGAAAAGGAGAGGTTATAGGTCTCCTTTATGATGTTCCAGACTTTCATGCAATGATGTGTTCATCCCAATCTGAACACACTGGGCTACCTGCCCTCCTGCTCATTCAATTGCCTAGGGTTGTAAAGGACCAGGATTGAGACAATATATTTACAAGAACCTTGTCTAATTTTTATTTTGAAACAACTGAACTGATTTGACAAATGGAACAGTTGGTGGACTGGATTCAGCAAATTTGTTACTCTCAGGCCAAGGACTGGGGCACCCAATCACTTGGGCAAATGTTAACAAATGCCAAACCAAAGAAATAATTACAATGGATGACTACTTGAAAATGCAAAGCATGTCTTCACCATCATCTGTTCTGTTTCATATCCTGCAATTCTTCTGAATACAAGGATGTAATACAGACTCTGTATGATCAGAAAGTCACTCAGGGATTACTATTACAATAGCCTATACTAGTACAAGACAAATGCCATAATTACCTTTATTTCTCTTTCTTTATACCATTTCATTTGTTTTTCATTGGCTGCTATCCCAGAGGTAGATGCTAAGCATGAATTTGGGAACCTTTATACAAAATTTTAAACATTCTGACATACACATAAGGATCCCATCCCATCCCATTATTTTCATATCTCAAAAGTAATTATTACACTTTCATTCTGAAAATATGCTGTATTTTGTACATTTTTCAAATTACCAGCATCAACACTAGAACTATTAGTTCATAGAAAAATGCCATTTTAATCTATTTTGGTTTATTGTAGAACTAACCCTGAAGTTCAACATTTAATTATTATTTTGCAGCATTCTCAGTTTTGTTTTTGATTTTTTTTTCTAATTATGTGATGTGGTTGCAAACATATAAATAAACCTGTTCATTTAAAACACCATTGTTTTGTTCTTTTCATTAAAAATAATAATCTCCCCAAAGTCAATTTCTATTGCAATTCACACTTGATAAACAAAAGAGCTGAGCACTAGGTTAATTACTCTCCTCCCAGAGTAGAATGCCTACACGATTTGGTGAGAAATTTCTTTCATCTTCTTAACAGCATACAATAAAACTATCTGATTATCTATTGAAAATCTGTTATAATTTTTAGAAAAAAACATTTTCTACATTTACTGCTGACTAGAAACCCCTTCTGGACTTTTTGTCTAAAACAGGAAAAAATGAACTTATGATTTGATGGTTAGACAGAATAATTATAAAGAGACTTATTTTGTAACCATAGATTAAGGGTTAAATTTATAATTGTACTTATAATTGCTGTAAAGAAGACCTGAAGGTTTTTTTTTCTTTTCTATTTTTCTTTTCCCTTTTTTCCTTTCTTGCATTTTTAATCTTCTCTTTGATTTCTTTCTCATTTCATTTTTCTCACTCTGTAGTATTTCATATTAGTTTTTATCTTCGTTAGAAGGGACATATCATAAAGAAAACAATATCAAAATAATCTGCAGGGTATTTCTCAAATAGAAGTTTCATGTAGTTCCACCCACTGGTGATATAAATTGTATAAAACAAATTTAGGGCTGAAGTCACAGACAAAACTATCCAAAGCTGTATTGTAAAAAAAACCTGTTCTTTCTGAATTAAGATCAAGGTAGTTTTTCAGAGGTATAGAATATCGTTCCTATGAACAAGATACATTAGTAGAGGGAAGTAAATTTCCATAAATATTCTGAAGGACGACCTATGATTCAATCTTTTCCTTTCCACATAGCAATCAAAATATCATTTGACTTGGTCCCTCTTGAAAATCCCAACCTTAATAAGCTGCATCGCTTCCTATCAGATGCACCTACACCTATTCCTACTCCTACAATTTGATTCTGTCCACAGATCCAGGAAGAAGTTCTCAACTCCATTCCTTGCAAATAACAAGGAGAAGGAGGGTCTTCCTGCTGGCAACTGTTCTGAGCATTTCAAACAGTTCTCCTTGAATTATTTTTAAATTGCTTCTTCCAACTGCAGAGTTATATTTCTTTGCTTGTTCCACAGTAGACAGTTACCATGGGGTTGATTCCACAACAGGACCTGATGTTTGCAATCCTATTGTCTGTTAGTGGCAGAGAAGTTTTACAGAAGGCATTACGATGCCTGTGTTCCCAACAAAAACTGTTCTCTTTACAAAGATACTAACTGTATTGTCCTGACAATGTACAGATTCATAAGAGAAAAGGATACTTGAAATGAATTAGACGAAAACCAAGTGCTAAGTGCTATCTGAGTAAAAAAAATAAAAATCAATTCAGCAAAACCAGAAACATTGCCATTTTATTTAACTCAAGGAGAAATTACTTTTGTTTAATATACCACAGTTTTTTTTTTAAATAAGATGCATCTGTCCATGACTAAATAACACTAAGCTGAATGTATTGATCCTCCACAAGCAAACTTAGTATTTAGATGGAGCACTATCAGAAAATCTGGCCTGCAAACTATAGTAAAGAATGAAGCTTTAAAAAATCCTGGAAGAAGACAAGAGACCAATCACTTCTATATTGTTGCCAAGAAAACTCCAGAAATGGCTCTGTTGAGTAATCAGGAATCAAGCACAAGTCAACTTGATTTTAAACTTCATCTTGTCTTCCTTGCCATTCCTTCTAGGTATCAAGTTCTTGCATCAAATGCAAACAATGAAATCTTTTTATAAGAGAGAGAGAGAGGGTGAGAGAGAGAGAGGGTGAGAGAGAGAGAGAGAGAGAGGCTGAATTAAGCAGACAGCTATTATTAAATAGTAGCTACATTTACAAATAAATTACACTCTTTACAGTTTTAAAACCCACTTCCATGATAGTGATTTACAATGCCTTCTAGCATCATCCCATCATTGTTGCACTGGTTAATAGGATTAATATTGTCATAGCTATCTGAAATAATCTTGGAAACAACACTTAAGGCTGTGCAATGCTTCTGCTTCTGTGTCCAGAAGATGCCTTGAAGTATACAGCAACAGACAGAACATCTGTCTGCAACTCCTTAAAGCAGCTGCATTATTTCCCAAGGATGACATAAATGTCTATATATTCCAAGATTGTTCCTGAATGAAAAGCATTGCACAACTCTAGTACTTAAATCACAACCAAACATTTAACTCCAAGAGGGATTCAACTGCATCTTAAATGAGAAAATTCTCAGTTATTTTAATAACTATTGTAATATAACGTAACTTCTGTGCATCTCTGCTAACTTCCCTAATTCTTTATTACTAAACTATTTACAGACATAGTGTTCATTCATGATTGATTGATGTTACCCTACTTTTCCATTTCCTAATTGCATATTCAACACAGTGAGCAACTTAACTTAAAAAAGAATAAGAAAAACCACGCACTTTGAAAAATAATGTATAAGGGAGCAACATCTTGCATTGTATGAATCCAGCCACTGGCAAATAGTAAATAAAGACAAAGGGCTTTCGCTACTGCTGAGTTAAACAGCTGACCACTTATCCTTCAGCTGATAGAAAACTATACCAATTATGGCACAAAATTTGCTATCACTATTGTCAATCCCTATTTTGCCTCTCCCATTTGTTCTGACTCACTGCTGAACGGCATTGTCCTGATCATATGTGCACAACTTGTGATAAGTAAAGTGATTGAGTGAGCCCCACATCTTTGTTGTCCTCCCTTTTCTGTACCACAGCAGGCAGGAAAAACATCCATCAATCATAGTGAATAGGATGAAGGGGGTGGGTTTGAGTGCAAAGTTCTGTCCATCATCTGAAACTGTTTCCCATAGCCATCACCCAATTTTATCATAACTCAAATTGAATACAAGTTTTAAAAATACACAATTCTTTTTAAAATTCTCTTCCCCTCCCCCCCCCTTCTCTCTCTTCCTTTTCTGGCTTTTCCCCTCTCCTACCAGTGTCAACTGACAGAAAACTACCACCAACATACAGAACCTCAAATAAAGTAAACAAAATCCATCTAGCTTATATTAATTGCTTCAATAGGTTTTCCAGAGCATGTGCTGTCTTTATTTCAGAATTGATGGTTTAAAAGAGGACATTCATCTGTTTTTCTCCTTTCAAAGCAATTGTTACATACATTTTGTTCAAAAAAGCAAGGTAGGTGAAAACCAGCATGCTGTTGTCCAGACAAGTATTACATTCCTTCTTTAATGTCAGAGATCTAGATAAAAATCAGAAATTTTTCCAGCACTTTCAACAACCTCCCCAATGATCTTGCTATTAAATGACTAATGTAACACAACAGTGTCAACCTGTTCTAACTGAATAATGTGTGAAAAGAGCTTTTGTCTAAGATGCATGCTAGGACACATTTTAGACTCTTCTGGTTCCAACATAGGGCCAAACAAGCTAGAAGGCCTTGTCATGCCATATTAACGTCTTAAAGATGGATCACATATTGTAATCAAATTCACAGACAAGTGGCTTCCTCACCAGTTTGCCTGGTGGGCGCTTTAAGGGTTTACCGTTAGTCGCTAGCAAACTGATGCCTCATCCGAGTTCTCTTTCATAAACAGCCCAAATGCTCCCTCGGTATTCCATCCATGCATCTCAATCCAGCAGGCAATTCAGTTTCCAATATGGATCAGAAGCACTACAAAATAGAAGCTTTTGGCCTTGTTTCAGACCCCTATACAGGGAACTAATCCTCCATAGCGGATGTGAGATCCCACAGCGGCACATAATGAACCAAGCCACCACTGCACCGTTATCCTTCCTTCTTGAAGCAGCACACATGACATAACTCTCAAATTCCTCCAGGAAGGGCTTGGCCGTGCAGCTGAAAAATGCAACAGCTTTTATTCACAATTATTTTCTCTGCCAAGCCTTATTCGGCCCCAATTATTTCTCACTTTTTTCCCCCCACACGCAGTGTCAAAAGAAGGCAGAACAAAGGAAGCCAAGTCGTCTAAATTGGTAGCTGTTTCACTTTTGCAGTGATCTGAAGTGTAACAAATACTGTAATGTAACAGCTGTGGCTTGGTGCTGGTGAGTAAAAAGTAATTAGCTGCCTATCCTCCAGTAAAGGGGAACACCATGTGACTGGCTGCATACAGTATTGTTCAGTCGGTGTGATTCCATGCAGGTTGGAGGGAGTGCAGAAACCTTCACTGAGCGCTGACCTTATTCCTTGGATTTCATTTTCTGAAAAAAAGTTTCTAGCCCCTATGATTTCCCTGTGTGTTAGTTTTGGTGAGATGGCACGGTGTGTTTCTAAAGGTAACGTAGTCGCTGGGTTTTTTTAAATGGATAAGAAAGCAAGGTTTAAGTCAGCTGGAGGGCTGCTACTGCTGCCAGGTATCTAACAGAAGCAGAGCAAATTATAATTATCACCGTTGGCTTTTTGCAAAGAATTTAGGAGAAATTAATTCAAAATGCACACCGAGGATAAAAAACATTGTAAAGTTGTGATAAGGTGTATTAACAAAGTAGGCATTGAAAGATTTGATAAGTCTTCTATCCCTGACATAGCAAGCACAGGGAAGGCTGGAGGAAAAAAAGCAGCAAAACAAAACATTACAAAGGCTCAGCTTCCTGCTGTATAATCCCCCAGAATGCTTTTGGGTCTGCTGTGGGCTTCAAAGCAAGCCCTGCCAGATAGTGAATGCATACATTTAAAAAAAAATACAGATATTCACCACCATTGCAAACATTTTTAAAAGGCATGGCCACTCTGCAAATGGAAGAGAAACACAGTGCAGAACTACTAGGCAGCGACAGAAATCAATGATCTACAGACAGAAGGAGAATGGGAAAACTGGCACTAATGGGATGAACCAAAAGAAAGCAAAAAATTTTACAAGAAGCTAAGAAAGGGGAAAAGAAAAACGTTATACAAACGTGAGTAAAAACTGGATACGGTAATATTGGACTAGCCATGCTTTTAGTATTTTAAGAGAATCTTTTTAAAAGCACTGTATCACAGCTTCTCTCTGCTTACCATAGATCGGGCCCTTTTTGTTAGCATCATTATACAAAAACATGGATTTTTGTTTACAATTTTCAAGTCACAGACCATCCCTGTGTTTGGAGAGAGGGCTGTGATGTGATGATAAACTTGATCCTTTGATCCTTAACCGTAAAGTTAACATTTGCAGTTTTCATCATGGACAGTAAAGTTGTCCAGCAGACTTCCATGTGGGCACAAGTGTTTAGAAGCAAAATCAGATATGATTAAGCTGCAAGTGCTCGAAAGACTAGGTAAACCACAAGTTTCCCAACCAATGCAGGTATAATATATATCCCCAAAAGGCCATCTGTTTACTTTCCCTGTTTTTAGCTGGATGCCTTAACCATTAGACAAAACTGGCTCTACTAATGATACAACTAACAACATACTGCAGTGGTTCGTCATTCCTTAAATACTCATGGCCCTAGGGTTTGTAAACATGTGTTTGGCACTTTTACACTGCATTTTTAATACATATCTGAAGGGTCCATTAGGGACAAAGTAAAGTGATCCAACTACTTCTCACTCTCCAAGAATGACATAGCCTCCCTCAAGTCCTGGTGATTTCAATTTTTCGTCGCCTCAGTACCTTGTTTGTTTTTCTACTTTGCGGTCTAGCCGACAGCTCTACTATCCCCTTGAGATCTCCCGTCCAAGAAGGAGCCAGGCCAAAGCCCGCTTGATTTCTGAACCAAGTTCACGAGATGCTCATACCGGTATTTTAGGGGAACAAAACACAGGATTGAAATCCAGCATAGGCGCAGGGACCGGGTCCATTCAGACTTCGGCCTCGCGTCGCAGGTTCCTTGCTCGATGCTGGCGCGCACTAGCTCCGGCATTTCTTCCCACGGGGAAGGCTGAAACAGCGGGTAACGAGAGCTTGGCAAAGAAAAAAAACGGAGGGATGCTTTGGGGAAAAATATTCCCTCCCACGGCAAGGTGCTTGGGAGATGCTTCTGGACAAGTGAGGGTGGGGTGGAGGCGAAAGGCGAGTTTGGAGATTCGGAACTCAGCGGAGGACCAGAGGAGAAACGATTAGCATTTGTTGCTCAAAAAAATCGGAACAGCGGAGGGACGGGAGTCGAAGAAAGCGCAAGGAAGAGCCGGACGGTCGAGCTCGCTCTTCCGTTTAATTGCTGCCTCGCCTGCCCCCCTCCGCCCATTCTGGGTCTCTTCTTCCCTTGGCGAGAGGAGGGGGCTTCAGCTCCAACCCTTCCCAGGAGGACAAGCTGGCTTGGAGGTTGAACCGAGACAGTTTCAGCCACAGGTGCTGCCTGGTATGTCCCTTGGAGACGCCTCGCTCCATAGCAACGCAAGAGAAAGAGGCTGGACTGCCGGGGAGGATCTGGCAGAGAGCTGGGAGAAGGGCGCCGAAATGAATCTGCGAGACTAGCTCGGGGGAGTTGGCGGCGGGAGCGGGGTGGGGGGGAGACCGAGGGCAGTATAA